>PVJO010004909.1:0-103115 GCA_004026905.1 Hystrix cristata
CACAGATCAAGAGAGATACAAGGTCACTAGATGATATAATCTTATAGGATTGCTGCCACATACACAGTCTGCTGTTGGTTGAAAGGGCATTATGCAGCATGTAATTATATAAGTATGTCCCTAACATTTCTTAGGACACACTTATAGGAAAAAATGATTCATTATTGACCTGAAATTCAAATTCTACTAGATATCCTGTATTTAATTTCCAGTTTGGCAACCCTGCTGGTCTGGCACCCAATTCATCTGCTTAGAGAGGATGAACCAAGACTGACTGAATTCAATTGTGTCTCAGGTAAATATTTTTTTAGAATATGTTGTTAACTAAATTCATGATTTTTTCTTTCTTTCTTTCTTTCTTTCTTTCTTTCTTTCTTTCTTTCTTTCTTTCTTTCTTTCCTTGTTCTTGACTCTCTAAATTGACATCACTACTCTTGGATGTGGACCCCACATGGGAATACTAGGATCCTGTGTATATCTTTTCTGATGTGGATGAAGGAGGCACTCCAGTAGGCCAGGGCCTGGTATCTGTAAGATATTCTGAGGCCTAGACAGGCTGAAAACCTTCCCATCTTACACATGCAATTTCTAGGAATACCCGGAGTATTCCTAGACCTGAGGAAACCCAGATATGGGTCTCCCAACCCCACCCCTGGGATAATTTCTCATCCAGTTCAATGCCCTCACATTTCAGAGTAGGAAACCAAAGTGTAGAAAGAAGGTGACTTATCCAGGTCAACAGGGTGTGACTTGTGAGCTGCTATACTCTATGTATTTATTTATGCGGTGTCAGTTTTATTCAGTTAGTTTGAATAGACTAATATTAAAAAAATCCACTGGCCTTATAAATGCTGTATTACCTTTAAAGTAATACCATCTGTGAACAAGTGAACTGTAAGAAAATATTTTCATACTAAAGAAAATGGGAAGCAGTTCAAAGCACTGAGATAGGCACAGGTTTTTTTGGATTGGACCACCAAGGCACAAGCAACGAAAGTAAAAATAGACAATTGGGAGTAAAACTAAAAAGCATCCGCACAGCAAAGAACACAATCAACAGAGTTAAGAGGCAACCTACAGAATGGGAGAAATTATTTGCAAAGTATCCAATTAACAAGAGATTTATATAAGGAACTGAAAAAGCCGACATCAAAAACCAATTAAAAGTAAGCTAAAGTTCTGAATAGTGAGTTCTCAAAAGAAAACATGCAAATGTCCGACATGTGTATGGAAAAAATGCCCAATAATCACTAATCTGCAGGGAAATGCAAATCAAAAATCACAATGAGATATCATCTGTATCTCTCCTCACTTAGAGTGGCTATCATCAAAGAAGACGAAATTCACATGTTGGTGAGGATGTGGAGAAGGGAGAACACACTTATACACTGTTGGTGGGAATGTAAATTAGTATAGCCATATGGAAAACAGTATGGAGGTTCCTTAAAAGACTAAAAATAGATCCTACCATATGGTCTAGCAATCCCACTACTGGTTATGTATCCAAAAGAGATGAAATCATTAAACCAAAGAGATATTTGCACTCTCATGTTTATTGCACCCCTACTCACAATAGCCAAGATATGGAATCAACTCAGATGCCTATCAGCAGATGAGTAGATAAAGAAAATGTGGTGTACATGCATAATGGAATATTATTCAGCCATAGAAAGAATGAAATCCTGTCATTTGCAGCAGCGTGGATGGAATCGGAGGTCAGTATGTTAAGTGAAATAAGTGCGACACAGGAAGACAAATACCACATGTTCTTACTCACTGTGGAAATTAAAAAGTCAATATCATAGAGAATGGAAGGGAGAAGCTGTCTCTGGAGACTGGGAAGGGGAGGAGAGGAGACGGTGGTTCGAATGTAAAATGGTAGCTGCTTTGGAAAATAGTCTGACAATTCCTCCAAAGGTTAAATAAACATAGAGTTATGGCAAGACCAAGCAATTCCACTCCGAGGTATCTATCCAAGAGAAATGAAAACGTATGTCCACTCAATATGGCTACTCCAAAACTTGTACATGAATATTTATGGCACCATTATTCATAATAGTTAACAAATGAAAATAACCCGAATGTCCATCAGCTGGTATATAAATAACAAAGCATAGTATATTCACACAACAGAATATTATTAACTACAAAAAAGAGTGAGTACTCATATATGCTACAATGTGGATGAACCTTGAAACTATTATGCTAGGTGAAAGAACTCAGCCACAAAGGACCACAGATGGTGTGATTCTGTTGATATGTGTCCAGTGGTAGGCAAAACTGTAAAGACAGAAAACAGAGTAGTGGTCACTTACACCTGGGGAGAGGGTTGGAGGTGGGTCAGGGTGAGGAGTGTCTGCTAATGGACAGTGGATTTCATTTGAGGGGATGAAATGATCTAAAATTAGACTGTAGCAATGGTTGCACTACCTTGTGAACAAAATCACTGCATTGTATACTTTATGTGGATGAACTTCAAAAATTCAATACAAACAAAACCATAAACGCAAAAAGGAAGTGGCCAATGAATACAACCAGATAGTCTACAGAAAAGGAAGTACCTCTTAGGCCCATGAAAAGATGTTCAGCATTGCTCATAAAAAGAGAAATACATGGATTAGGGGTGTAGCCCGTGGTAGGGTGCAAGCCAAGGTCCTGGTTTAGATCCCCAGCACTGCAGGAAAAGAGAGAAATACAAATAAATGCCATTTTCACCTATTTAAATGAGAAATTTAAAACAAAACGTGATAGTGTGTTGCTGGCCAGGCTGCAGAGAAATTCTGCATACTGGTGGTAGAAATCAAGAGTGTGACCTCTGAAGAGGGCAGTTTTGTACCATGAAAATCACACCCCACATGCCGTGACCCTGCATGGAGCTGTCATGTGCCTCTGGAATTGTTTTACATGAAATAATGAGGCCCTCCATACCTAAAATCTTTATGTTGGGTTTTCTGGTACGTGAGATCAAAATGAACCCCAACCAGTAATCCCAGCGAGTCTATTTCCAGGAATTTATGTTACTATGTTTCCCCAAGTCCACTGCTATAGCTGTGGATATTGGGAATCATGTAACGAATGTCCACCAAGAGAAGAGATTAAATAAATCATGGCACCTCCAGAAACTCCCACCTGGGGCAGGGTACAGTGTTGCTTTACACAGGAATGAGGGTGCTTTTTACGAGCTGATGTACACTGACTGCTTTGGTGTGGTGTTAAGAGCCCTGTGAATCATATGCTACCATGTGTGTAAAAATTAAAATATATGTAGAGCTTTGTGTGATGGTGCATGCTTGTAATCCCAACACTTTGGGAGGATGAAGGAGGAGGAATACAAGTTTGAACTTAGCTGGGGCAATTTAGTGACTTAGCAAGAACCTGTCTCAAAATAAAACAAAAAAAGGGTGGAATGTAGCTCAGTGTGAAGGCCCTGGGTTCAATCCCCAGTACTACAGAAAAAAAAGTACACACTTGTAAATTTGCAGAAAATCGCTGGTTGGCATGTAGAAACTGATAACTGGGTGGTGGAAGGCTGGGGTCAGCCTCCTTTTTCACTGCAAACCTTCTTGTGGCTTTTGTATTTTTTGCAATGTGCATATTTACCTTTTCAAAATGATAAATGGAATAAAAGTTGCAGGACCAGGAATATGGATCACTCCAAGAATGGGACACTTCTTTCCCTTCACGGCTACAGGAATTGAGAACTGGTTTCACATAGGTAGCTTCCTGACAACCAAGGAAATTAAGAGTGTGCTCCTAGAGACTGGACATTGATTGATTTATTGATTGATTGTATTGGTATTGAACCCAAGGCCTTCGCAATGAGCTACATCCCTAGCCATTTTTCACGTTTTATTTTGAGACAGGCACTCATTAAGTTGTCCAGGCTGTGCTCGAACCTGTGGTCCTCCCGCCTTAGCCTCCCAGAGTGCCCACCCGAGTCTAATGTGTGCCTCTGGATTGGCCACTTACCTCTCTGAACCACAGGTGGACCACGTGACCTCTAAACCTCGCCCCCTCCCCAGGTCCAAGGCTTTGCTCCTGCATTTTGGCCGCGAGAGGTTCATTAGACAGCCGCTAGATGGCGGGCTGACCCTGCTGCTAGAGGAGAGACGTTGCGGGAGCGCGACCATCTTTTAAAAAGGATCGCTGGCCAGCTGGGGGAATTTAACACCAGAAATCAAACCCCCAGTAGCGGCAGTATCTCGAGCATTGAAGGGTGAGTGATTCAGGGAGATGCAAAATAACAAAAAGAAGCGTCGAGAGTTCAGATGGTGGAGGATGCAGTCGGATGTCCTCGGCCAAAACGCAAGGACCTCAGGCCTGTTGGATGTTTCGGACTCCCTGAGGTTGACTGAGGCAGAGAACTTCAAAGGGCATGGGCTGTGGAATCAGGAGTGGGTTGGTCTTTTGACTTCCCCGGGCCTCGGTTTCCCATCTGTGAAGTGGGTATAATAGTTACAGCTACCTTATGAGGTAAATCTGTCACAGGTGATACTGGCTGTAGTCTGTCCTGGGCATACTAGAGAGTTTAGTAATATAGCTGCTGTGTTTATACGGAATGGGGATGCTGCCTCTACCCGGGCTGCCCCTCTTGGGGACTGATACACAGGGCCCAGCAGGGAGGCCAGAGGCCTCCTGGGAGGAAGGAGCCTGGTCCCAGGTCCTGGAGGCTGTGGCCTCCAACACTACCTTTCTAGAGAAATTCCCCAGCCAGCTAATGTAGACGTTCCCCAGATTTTTCTTTTTATGGGGACATGTGTGGAAAGTACTGCATATCTTTGCTTAAAAGCGGTTCTGTTTAAGTGTTACAGAATGTAAACGCTATGGAATAAGAAGGGAGGATGGCCTTTTAAAGAAGTTTTTGGTCAAAGCCAGCATTTGAAGCCGCTAGAAACCACAAGGGCTGTTAATGTGTAATGTTTAGTGACTCTGGGCAAAATGACCTTCTCTCCACAGCAGAGCAGGGCCTTAGTCGGGAGGGGACAGGCAGGGAAAGTGTGATGGGAATGCTCTTGTTTGAAGGACTCCATGGCCGTGTGGGAGCGCTGCCAGCGGAAGCCTCTTCTGTGGCTGGCAGGGGGCGTACTTGGGGTAAGGGACACTTTTTTTGGTTGCAACATACAGGGGTATTCGTGCCCCGCTGTGTACCTCCCAGACAGCGCTCCTTCTCCTTCCACCCGGGGGGCCATATCAGCTTGCTTAGGTCCTGCTAGGGTAGAGTAGAAATTGGTTTCCTGTTTCCCAAAATAGACCCAAACCTTTCTTGAGAGAAGCAGATCTCAGTCTTTATTTTTCCAAATTAGTGCTTCCAGAACTTTTCTGTTAAAATACAGCTTCTCAATGCCCGTTACCCAGTGGTTCTCCAGGGATGGGTCCGGCCAGCTGGTCCTGGCAGGCGAGGATCAAGTGTAGCTGTCTCAGCACTGTCTGAGGAGCACCATCTTTGCTGGGCAGAGGCAGGTGCGGGGGGACGGCACGCAAGGATCCCAGGCCAGCTGTGAGTCCACTGGGTTCTGGCTGAGCAGATGTGGCACACATTCCCACTCCGAAGCAGATAGCAGCAGGGCAGCCTGGGCTGGAGGGAGGCAGGTGGGGTGGAAGAACACTGCTGTTTCAGTCAGACTCTGCCCCCTGCCAGCTGGGTGACCTTAGGCAAGTGGCTCAGTTTCCCTGAGTCCTCACCTGTAAATTAGGGACAATGATTTCTACCTTGCTGGTGCTGCTGGTAGTGGCATTAGATCATTTGCACCTGGCTCCCAGGGGCATAGCTTCAGGGAGTCCCTGGTGCTATGAGACTGGGAATGGGGAAGGCTAAGCCTGCGCCCCTCTGACAGCACCCCATCCACCTTCCTCTTCTAAGGGCCTCACTAGCCAACCTGGCCAGGCCTCTCCCTCATTGTCAGGCTCCTCATGGCTCTGAGGTCCTTATCAGACCTCTGTTTCCTGATGGGGGAAGGAGCCAGCCTGAGATGATCTCAGGTTTCCCTCTGACTCTGGCCAAGCAGAGCTTATGCATGATTGGCTCTGCCCACGCTAACAGAGGCTGGGGTGGACTTGGGCTCCTGAGGTTCCTTAGCTGTTAGGTGGTTGGGAGCCAAGGGACACGCGGAGCCCGGCCCCACCCAGCCTCAGCACCTTCCTGCAGGTGCTGGCTTCTCCTCGCCCAGGGGCACAGCTGCTGCCAGGAAATCTGGCCAGTGGGCTAGAAGCTGCCGTGTGCGAGTGAGGCCGAGGTGAGCCAGGGAGATCCTGCCTGGGCCTCTGGCGAGCTTCCTCCTCCTCTACTCTGCTCTTCTGTGGGCTCTTCTTGGCCTCCCGGCAGGGCGTGGGAGTAGCTCAACTTCCCAGCTGCAGTGAGGGTTCTGCTCCTGTGCCCCTGGGGGTCCCTGGCCTGGGCTGCTGTGGAGAGAGAGCATTTCATCCAGACAGCCACCAGGGATCCCTCAGAAGCGAGTGATGCCGTGTGAAATCTTTGGAAAAAGAAACCATGTGCTCTGTTCCATGTCCTCTGTTTGTTTGTTTGTTTTGGTGCCGGGGATCAAACTCAGGGCTTCCACTGGGCTAAAGCCCCAGCCCCCCTGTTGCATGTCCTCTGAAACTGTTCCCAGCTCCCCGTTGCCTGTGGGCCAACATCACTAAATTCCTGCCTTGGTGGGTGCCTCTGAGGTCTCCCTTCCATCTCCCCTTGCTCCCCTTCTTCTTCCCACCTCCCATGCCTGTCCAACTGTCATGGACACCTGTTGGTGTAGCTGGCAAGGAGATGGACACAGACAAGACCCATGGCCCACTCCACACCCTTCTCAGAGGAGACCCTGCTCTTCTCACGGCTGTGGCTCCCTTAGCAAACCCTCTCCTGCTTGGCCTCTGCCCAGGTTCCCACCTGTGATGTGCTGTACTTATTCCTTCAAGGCTCATTTCAAGGCCAGTCCTGCCTGTGCCACCCCTCACCATCCTCGGAGCCTCTTGCGTCTCAGCTGGCACTTGGCCCACACCTTTACCCTGAGCTACATCTCTCTGCAAAGCTCAGTCAGCCCCATGAGCACAAGCCGGTGTAGGCAAGAATGGGCCCTGACATTTGCCCTGGGGCCTGGCTTCTAGCTGTGGAGGTGAGTATGGGGGAGGCAGACGTCAGACCCACCCAGGAGTACAGGTCTGCCTGGTGGACCCAAGGGTGCTTCTTGGCAGCCTCATCTGGAGGGAAGCAGCTGGCCCTCAAGGGTGGCACTTGGGGAGGGGCCTGAGTCATAAGGGAGGAGGGTGAGTAAACCCTGGAGGGATGGCTCACTAGACCCAGCACGAAGCACCCGAGCATCAGACAGTGCTCTGAAGTTGCAGAATGGAGTGTGGTACTAGGTGGGTGGGGTGTGGGGACTGCCCTCACCCTGGTATAATCTCAGCCTCCCGATTACTGTAAAAGAATACGAGTCACCCCCACCCTGAGCCCCAGCCCCAAGCAGCATGAGGATGCCTGGGCCTCATAACACCCTGTCCATCCCCTGTGTGGGTGACAGCGCAGGAGCTGAGGAAATGAAGGGCGGCCCCTCTCTAGTGGGTTAGATGGTGTGAGACTCATTAAGACTCCTGGAAGGAGCTGGAAGCTTGATTATAAAAAGGATAAGAAACAGCCAAAGCTATGTTGTCTCATGGCTTTTGGGGGCTTCCCATTTATCCTTGCTTAGTGGGCCTGGGCGACCCTGTTTCACTAGGTATAGACACAAGTTTCGGGTTGCCTCCTATCCCATGCTCCTCTGGACCCATGTGTGGCTTGGGCCAGCAGCACTCTGTGGGGGCCTCGTTACATCCATATACCACGATATGTATCCAGCTTCATGCGGTGCTGGAAACACTGTATTACAGCAGCCTGGGTTGGGGTTGGCAGCAGTTCACCAGAAGCATTGGTGGCCTCCCCAATGGCCAGCAGGGGTACAGAGAGGTGGGGACTGCTGCTGCCCAACCTGGCCAGAAGGACAAATGGGCGTGGTTGTGGGTGCTAAGCCCGTCTGGTGCTGGGGATGGAACCCAGGGCCTCTAGCACGCCAAGCCCGGGCTCAGTCGCTGAGCACACCCCCAGGGGCCTGACTTCCCTTGCTCCAGATGTTGGCTTGAGTCTCATCCATGTGGTTGCTGTGCCCAGAGCCTGTCCCTTAGTGTATGGGGTGGCATTCCTCAATGCACATATACCCTGTTTGCTTTCCTTTTCCCTGTCGTTGTTCCCAGTGTGGCCTGTTCCAGATAAGGCTCTGCCGTACCAGCCAGGGAGCCCCGAGGCCCCGGCCCTCTGCGTGCCTGTCCCCACCCCTCTGATCCTTGCTCTCTTCCGACACAGGAGGCGGTGGACTCACATTCCTAAGTGTCCGTCTGGCCCCAAAAGTGGCTACCGTACCTCTCTCCACTGTTACCGTAACCAATGCCTTATCCCTGTCTTCCGGGCTCCATGACAGTGGGGCAGGTGGGGCAGCTGGAGGGGGTGGGGTGACAGCAGATTCCCACCACATCTCTGGTGCCAGATCTGGAAGATTAAACCCAAACCAGTCAGGTCTCAGGAACACCGGAGTGGTTTCCCCACTGCTGGACAGCACCCCACCGACCTGCTATTCCTTCATAGGGGCTAGGAAGGCTTGCCCAGGTCTATGCTGTCATCCAGAGGCTGCTGAGCATTATCTAGGGTCCCAGTTGCCCAGAGTGAAGGTGAGGCAAAGCTGCGAAGGTCAGAAAACACCAGGAGCCAGAGGGCATCTTGGGGCAGTAGAAGGTAGAGCCATGGAGTCTTGGGTTCAAACGTGGTTCTGCTACGTCTAGCCAAGTGGCCTTGGGCTGCCCTCCCTGAGCCTGTGGATGGGGAGAACTTTGCCTCTTCCTGCAGGGATGTTAGGAAGATTTGGGGACACCCTTCCTAAATACTCTTCAATCCATCCACTCCAGCCCTCACTGCCCGAAGGGCTCTGGCCGTTGAGTTTGGGTTTCCTCTGGCCAATTTCAAGCCTGAGTGCTTGGGAGGGTCCTTTGTATCCTCCCACAGAGCTGGTGCCTAAGAGAGGAGCCAAGTCAGAGCCAGGAAGCGGGGGAGAAGGGCAGAGTCCAGCTCAGGAGGTGGGATGGGATGTGGGCCACAGTGCTCAGGGAAATGAAGCCAGCAACCCAGATGAGGTGACGGTGGTGGTTGGTGGGGAGTTTGGGGAAGGCTGAGCTGGGTGAGGAAGCTATTTTTAGCAAGCTCAAATCCCCAGGCCAGGTCACTGGCAACTCTGGTACTTGGGAGCTGTGCTCACGTGACTGGAGCCCAGCCACCTGCCGGCTTTGATTAAACAGACAATTTTAGAGCACAGATAAAAGGGATGTGGCGAGTAGCTGGAGCCAGCAACAGTTCACCAAGAACATGCCGGAATCAATGTCACCCCAAATTAAGGGCCTTCTATCTGGTCCTGCCCTCTTTGATATTTTCATCAAAAACTGGAGTAATGGCACAGAAGGCTGGATGATCAAATCAGAGGGTGCTGTGGTCCCAGAGAGAGTAGGAATCGATTTAATGTGGAACCAGGTGCCAACGCTGGAGCAATCCAAAAGCCTGGTCCACCAACCAGTGGTGGAAACATGTGGTCTTGCACCCACATGGAGCCATTGATCACGCCAGCACAGGAGAGGCCTGCTCAAAGGTGGGTGACAGGCACTGACATTTGCTCTTGCCACCACAATGCACAGCCAAGGAGAGAGAGCCGTCTCCTCTAACAGGGAGGATGAAGGGCGCCTCTGGTTGTGGGTTGTCACCCTGGAGGAAGAAACCTAGCCATGCAGGGCCAGAAAGTCCCCAGGAGCCATTCTCAGTCCCTGGAAGGAGAGGAGAGTGTGTCTTCGTCCCTGCATGGATGTCCACTTTGGACAGGAGCCTGCTTTCCATGCTCTGTGACTGTGACCAAGGGGAAAGGGAATGGGGCAGAGGAGACAGGGCTCCTGGAGGGGGGAATCTGCACTCCCACTTCTGGCGTGATCAGATGTGTGAGCATCCTGGGGTCAGAGGAGCCTGTGGGGGACCAGCAGGCACAGAGCTTGGGGGTACTGGGCTGCCCCTCTGTGGAACAGGCTGAGACTCCTGTGCATTCTCCAGACCCCAGTGAGTGGCAGCCCTTGGGTGCTGGCCACACAGAGTGTTCCACCATCTTTTTTGTCTCTTTCCTACCCAGCTGTGGAATGGCCAGAGACAGGAGGTGGGGACAGAACAGAACATGCCTCTTCCCTTTCTGAGTCCCTTGGGCTGAGGTGTGTTCTGTGGGGAAGAAGACCGTTAGCATTCAACAGGTTTTAAACTGAAGTTTTCAACTGAACTTCTTTATACCGATGAGAGATTATAAATCTTTGGGACAGGCCTGAGCTGTCATTAAGAGACAGGTGTGGGAGACACAAACTAGGGTCACTGAAAGTTCTAAAAGGAAGGAAAGAAAAACCATTTTTTCCTTGTGGTCACCAGGTTCAGACTGTAGTAATCCTCTCACAGGGGCTTGTGGGCTCTGGGGCCTTCAGCTGCCAGTAACAGCAAAACTCATCCGGGTCTATTAACTTCTGTCCCCCAGGACAAGAGGTCCTGAGGTCTGGGTTCCCAGATTTATTCAATGGCGCTAAGCTTCCTATCTCCTCCCTCTGTCATCTTCCTCGTGTGCAGAATGTTTTCCTTTGTAGTCACAAGATGGCTGCCCAGTTCCAACTGTCACATAGATCTGGCAGGGTCTAGTGAAAATAAAGGGCTATTTCCTCCCCTGTGATTTTTGTTTTAGGAGGAGAAAAGCCTTTCCCAGTAACACCTGCCCTAAAGTCAGCTCCGAAGAGCCCCCAAATGGACTGAAACCTAATCCAATCTTTGGAAAGAGAGCACTGTGTTCCTAGGTTTGGGTTTGGGGAACACTGAGCACCTGAGAAATGTCACTCCTCTGTCACCAGGCAGAAGGGTGCAGGAATGGACCTTGATTAGGTACCCAGCTGTGTCTGCCACAGCGGTCCACACGAGCTCACTGTGAGGTGGCTGCCTAAAATTCAGATGCACACTTGGGCTGCATTAATAGGAGGGGACGGCCACCCTCTCTTGCTGGCAGACCTCACATGGCCGATCAAGCTCCAGGGGCAGGGGCGTGTTGAAACTCTTTCCAAGAAGGCCAGGATGGTGGCAGTGGTGGTGGCAGGGTCTAGAAGTGCTGCTGCAGGAGGTATGGCTGAAGAACTTGGGCATTTAACCTGAGATAGCCCTGAGGCACCTGTCCATTTGGGGAGCCATCTTGAATCACTTGGAACGATGCTATCTGCCTTCCAGCCACAGTCGACCCAGAAGCAGTCCAAGTCTCAGGGGAAGAAGATGCTGTGGCCCTTCGAGCTGCTGTGCAGAGAGTGAAGGGGCTGCTCAGCGTGGGCACCCCAGAAGTCGGGCAGTGGCCTTGTTAAGGAAGCTGCGGAGGAGACGCCTGCTTGGGAGGGGAGCAGGTGGTACATTTGGCTGGGGGTCCTGCTTCACTTAGGGGGCCTGCAAGGAGCATTGCCTTGAATCTTTGGCATTTTCTTTGGGGACCAACAGGCAAGGATTCTGGCTGCACAGAGTCCCATAGCAGCCAAAAATGCTCTTAGCGTGTCGGTGGCCCTGGGATTGACAGAATGAGACCTTGACTGCAGCAGCAGAGGGCCCCAGTGAGGCCAGAGCACAAGGCCGGTGCCCCTGACCGCTGCACCTCTGGTCTCCCGGGTTGGACCTGTGCAGCCTGGATGACAGCATCTCTCAGACCCTGATCCCGGGTCCGGAGCAAGTCTAGGGTCGTGGCGTTCTTTCTGCCACTCTGCTGGTCTGGTAGTCAGACCAGAGTATTCTGTAGTCGGGGATGACCTGGTCCCATGTGCCCTCTTCCAGGCAACAAGAACTGTGGTAGAGTGTGTGCATGTATGTGTGTGTGTGTGTGTGTGTGTGTGTGTGTGTGTGTGTGTGTCGGGGGGGCTTGGCCAGGATCAGGGCATGACCTTTCCCCAGGAACCTTTGTCCCCTCCAGCTGAAGGGCAGGGTTAGTGGCTGGTCATTCTGCTGTCCTTGGTCCAAAGTCCAGGGTGCAGGGGAAGTGGGTGAAGTGTTCCTAACTCTGTGTCTCCCTTGGCTACTGGGTTCTTGGGACCACATCCACGTGGTCCCCTCCCAACGCAGGGGGCCAGCCTGGTGAGTTGGAAGGCTGGGCGCGCTGTGACCCTGGCTGCCCCAGAGCTCTTGGAACTGGGCTGCACCTTTGGTTCTGCAGCCAGGCACCAGAGAAATGCCTGGGGCTCTGCTCGGTGCCTCGGATACAGAGGAGAATGTGAAGTAGTTCGGCTGTGGCTTCGTCGTTTGTGGAATGAGTATGTTAATCCTCACCTAAATCACAGGCTGGTCCTGATAGTCTGATGGGCATGTGGCATGGGAACTTTGTGTATATAAAATGCCATTCATGGGCATTCCTGGGAGGCTGTGGAGGCCAGTTCCATCCCAGGCCCTGTCCTAAGGGATGCCACCACCCACAGAGCCCTCCCTGCAGCTGGGAAACTGAGGGGGCGGCGTGAGTCTGCCCGTGTTTGTCCAGATGTGGAAGTGGTAAATTTCCAGCGTCAGAGTGACTCAACCCCAGAGATTAGCAGCTTTCATCTGAAATCAGAGTCAGAGCAGCCAGGCCCCCTTTGTGTGTGTGTGAGAAAGTCAGCATATGTGGCTACTAATCCTGGCAGCAGCATTATCTTGCTTCATGACCTTGAGCATATCACTTCCTCTCTGCGAATCAAAATCCCTTCCTTTGAAGAAGAGGAGCTAGACCTGTGTGTCCAGGCCCTGCCTGGCTGGGAAAAAAGGGGCACCGAGGACACCTTACACTGGGCTTTTGGGGACATTTGGAAGCAGAGTCACCCAACCTCTTAATTTGAACCAAGCTTTGGGATGGAGAGGGAGCATCAGTGCCACTCTATGCAGTGGTGATGGCCAGGCATGCCCACAGTCGGGCAGTGTGGGCAGCTGTTTTTTCCTGTGGTCTGAAGTGCATTTTGAATACATGCTTCCCCTTCCCTTGCCGGCTCTCCCCTGCCCTGGCTTCCTGAGATGTGCTGTGGGGAGACGCTGGGCTGGGGGAGGTAATGAAGAGTCTGGAGAAAGAAAGAAATGGCCCCAAGCAGAGGAATGGGTGGCCTGAGGGGGAACAGGAATTCTTAGTTCCACCAGAATCTGTCATCTTTGAAGGGTGGTGTGTGTTGGTCACAGCCCCTCCTCCCACCATGGCTGTGAATAAGAAATAACCGCAGCATAAAGAGCTTTGCAACTTCTCCTGGCCCTCTGCTGAAGACAGGAGCCTTGGTGAGACTACACAGCGGGACAGGCGAGGGTGTGCGCCTCGTCCACAAAGCCATCAGTGGCCTGGGTTCAAATCCCAGCTTCGGCCCAACTCACTGCCTGACTCGGGCCAGTGGGCCGTTCTGAGCTGTGGTTGGATCTGATTCATTACTGAGCATCGAAAATGTATTTCGTGTCATTATGGCCATAGCTGCAGATCTGACAAGTTACACACCGTTTAGAATCAGGGTGAGAGGGAAGGATCAGCCTTCGGTCTCCACTAATGAGATTTTAATATCGAGACATTTCCCAAAACCCTCTGGGAAATACAGACCATGAAAAGATGTCAGCAAACAGAGGGTCTGGTACTTGGATATGGGTTTGGGCAATGCCAGGGGAAGCAAAGGGAAATAGCACCTCTGACGTAGGACTTTTCATAATTTTTACTAAGAAGTCTCACAAAGCTCCATGAGTGGGAGACCCAAGCAGTATCTCTCCAGATTCATTTAAGCAGGGAGCCCTATGAGGCGTGCATGGGATGAGCTGCCCCTGTGAGTCTCCTCTCGTGGCTGCCAGCAAGCTTCGGTCCCCATCCATGCTCACCCACGTCACCAACCCAGCGGAGACGTGGCATATTATCCCCCACCCCCTCCCTACAGTGCTGGTTTTCCATTTCTGTTTGTCTGTGCCTCTGTCTCTTAGTGTGGTAGGCCTCAGATGGAAGCAAGGAGGGCAGGGTTAGCATCATCTGGAGAACCCAGACTGGAACTCAGTCAATTCTTTCTTTTTTCCCCCCCAGTACTGGGAACTGAACCAAGGGAGTACTGAGCTACATTCCCATTCCCAGCCTTTTTCTTTTGAGACAAGGATCTTTAAGTTGCCCAGGCTGGCCTCGAACTTGTGATCCTCTTGCCTCAGTCTCCCAAGTAGCTAGAGTTACAGTAGTGATCAGTCTGAGCTCTGAGAAGCTGTGGGCAGAACTGGGGTGCAGTTCCCCTTGGGGATCCCTGCAAAGTCTGTTTGTATTTTGCCCGGGTGATGAAGAAAGGAGAGCAAGCGTCAGTATATTTATGTCCTGCAAGCAGTGCTTATGAAAGTAAAAGTCGCCTTGTCCTGGTCACTGCTGACCTCCAGAACAAGCCAGTATCTGCTGTTGCTGTGTTTAGCAGTTCTAAGAAAGATGGAAGCAGTGGACCCTGGGCCACAAGGCTGGATTTGGATGAGTGGCCTTAGGAGGGAGGGAACCAAGGGAGCTATGCCCCACATCCACTGGGGCCACCTGAAAGCTGGAAGAGAAGCGGGTCCCAGGACCCTCCTGCAACAGCAGGGGACAGCCAGGGTCATGTCACAGGGAGGCTGCCCTTGTCCTGCCTCAGGTGGGTACAGAGTGTGCAGATACCATTGCTTCTTTCTTTGATCCCTTCAGCCCCCATATATAAGTCCCTCTCTGTATCTTTCAGTTGACTTATGTGGGTAGGGATTGGCAGAAAGTGTCCTACCCCACATCCTTATTTCTGCGGTGTATTTCAATCCACAGGTAGCAAAGCATTAGTGGGTAGAGAAGTCAGGTGTGTGGGTCATGATCAGCCATTTTTTTTTTTAAAGATATGGAGGATTGAGGGGCTGGGGATTAGGTCAGTGATTAGAGTGCTTGCCTAGCAAGCGCAAGGCCCTGAGTTCGATCCCTGGCACCAAAAACAACAACAACAACAACAACAACAACAACAACCCAAACAACAACAACCAAGTAAAGATACGGCAGATTGAATGCAGGTCTCAGGAATGCTAGGCCAGTGCTCTAACATTAAGCTACATCCTCAGCCCTTTGAATTGTATTTATTTATTGCAGCACTGGGGATTGAATCCAGGGCCTTTATACTGAGCTATATTCTGAGACCTTTCAAAAAAGTTTTAAATTTTGAGACACGGTCTCCTTAAGTCACTAATTTACTCAGGCTAGGCTCAAACATAGATCTTTTTGCCTCAGCCTTCCCAAAGTGCTGGGGTTACAAGCCTACGCCACCAGACCCTACTTTTTAGTTCATTTTTATTTTGCTAGGTGACCTGGACTGGCCTGGAACTTTCAAGCCTGCTGCCTCAACCTCCCCAGTGGCTGTTATTAGTGGTGTGCACCACTGTGCCCAGCTACAACTAGAATTTAAACATGAGATAGAACAGGATGTGTCAGTGTTCCTCGGTTGGAGCAGGGTTGTTAAGTATTATTTTGTAAATGCTAGATAGGGGGCCGGAGAGGAAAGCAGAGAGGTTGCGGCGCCACAGGGATTACTGTGGATTGTGCTTAGTGAGGTTTGTCACAGGGATTACTGTGGATTGTGTTTAGTGAGGTTTGGAAGCCCCTGACAGGCCGACTCCAGGTGGTGGCATCAGCCAGGCAAGGTGGATCTGCTCCCCGGGTCTGTCCTGTTCTCCAGACTTGTGAAAACAGTATTCGAAAAAAAAGTGCTTGTGATGATTGCTCCTCTTTGAAAGAGGCATTTTTGTTGTCAATCAGGCCACTGAGCTAGGGGTCCCCGCTGACGGAAAAGGTGAAGAGCATGTCACTCCTGCTCAGCGGGGAGGTAGCAATGTGGTTGGGGTGTGTCAGGCAGACTCTGCAGGCTGTGTAACGAGGCGGGCATTGAACTAGGAATCCCCAGTTGTGCTCATTTTAGGTCACCACTCATGGCTGTGTGACTCAGGGCAAGTGAGTAGCTCTCTCTGGGCCTCAGTTTACTCAGATATAGGGAGGAGAATGGGATCAGGAGATTTCTAGGCTGTGGATCTCCCCCAAAAGAGAGTCGGTGCTGCTCACCAGGCTTGTGAAGCAGAGTCCAGTCCAACTGAGGTAGCTGGTAGACCCCAGGAGGGAGGTGGGGGACGGCTGTCCCCCTGGGCGCGGCGAGGGTACCGGATGACAGAGGAGCTGGAGCCTGAGCCTGGTCTCCATGGACAGCATTTATTAGGCGCCATTCTCAGTGTGAAGACAGATAGGCAGGGGCGCTGAGGGCAGCCTGGCAGCCACAGCTTGGGGAGTTCAGGGGCTGCCCGGGTGGGGTGTGGGACTGTCACCCACACATATTGCATATTCTGTGGCAGTGTGCCCAGGCGTAAGGCATCGGGGAAGCAGAAAGGCTGCCTGCAGTGGGAGGGGTGAGAAGGGAAGTGACATTGGCCTTCCAGTTCTCTAGGAAAGACCCAGCCGGAGACCAGCAATCTGCCACGTGCTGCCCCGGGCCGTTCTGCTCCTTCCCACCACCTCTCTGCAGCTTTGGTTGTGGCTCCCTCGGGTCTGACGTCTGACAGGACTTGACCCTCGAGGGCAGGGTCACACACAGGACAGGGGCAGTCAGCACTGCCCCACTCCCAACATAAACACAGAGAGCACCCTTCCAGGCTCTAGGCCCCTCCCGGTGGCACATGGGAGCTAGCTTCTCCACACCACCCAGGACTTCTTCCCCTAGGGGTCCCCGGGGGCCAGAGGCCATGACTGGGTGGAGCCTGAGGAGGACCATCCCATGGCTCCCTCCCTCAGGCTTCCTTGGTGGAGGCCAGGGCTGGCCTGGCGGGGAGTATGGGGGAGCCGACTGGGGACAGCATGGGAAGGCAGCTCTGTGTGTGTGGGGGTGTCCCTCACCCACCTGTGATGCTGTCCCCAGCGCGACACCAACTCCAGCCATGGGTGAGCCAGGACATTGTATCCATCTGCCACTTCCCCTGAGCTTCTGGGTTGCAGGGGCGGGGGTAGGCCGAGGCTCACCAGGCCTGGGCCCCTGGAGGGAGGGGTGTTTCTGCCTGCAGCTGCAGCCTAGCTCTAGCTACTTGGGACACAGGTACTGACACTGGCTGTGGGGCAGGGTCACATCCCAGGAGGATGTGTCTGCCAGCTCTCTTGGCTGCTCTGCCTGATGCCCAGACTGGGAGCTGGCCTTTGTTCTGTGAGACCCAGCCCTGCCTACCTCGGTCCCAAGGACTTTCCTGTGTGTGAGCAGGCAGCCTGGAGACATTCAGAGCCCAGCCAGGCTCAGCAAGGGCCCAGCCAGGATTTCTGGCTCTGCTTCAATCCCCAGCTCCCTACAGGATCCTGGGTACACAGGGCAGGAGCTTTGCTTCCGGAAGCAGGCTGGCCTAGAAGGGAAGAACACTTGGGCTGGGAACAAGCAGGTGGGTTCTTGTTCTCCTTTACCTTTGCCATCTGTATCACCTTGGGAAAGTCATTTTGCTTCTGTCCTCGTTAGTAAAATGGGGATAAGAAATCTTGCCCTGGTGACCTAAGTGGAGTGTTGTGAGACTCAAACCAATGAGTAGGCTGGACTTTGTTTTTGGAGGCTAAAAATCACCCCACAAATTCAAGAGTTGGTGATCAGCGGCAGCAGCAGACAGGAATGGCAAGTCCGAGTTTTCTGTCTCAGATTCCAAGGGCAGTGTCTGGAAGGCTGGGCACCGCACTCCCCCAGGAGGATGCCGCTAGAGGTCGGTTGGCTTTTACCAGTGTCACCGCCCTGCAGATGGGGAGCCCATGCCTCCCCCGCGCCCCTCTCCCTTGCTCTTGCTGCCTGTCCTTTCTTTCTGTCCTGCCCTCTGGGGACTAGCTTTAGGGACTGCCGGGGTTCCACTTTCTCCATAACTGCAAAGCCATGCAAAACAACACAGAAGGGAGTGGGGGCTGGGAGACACAGCTGGGGCTGAGGAAGGGGAGTGGGACTGAGTGGGGGTGACCTGGACAAAGACACCCCTGGCTTTTGGAGCCAAGGGGAAGTGGGAGACCTGGCAGGACAGAGGTATAAATAGAGATGCAAAACGTACATGGAACACGAAGTCCCCTCGGGCGGTGGGGGTCCGGGTACCAGCAGGGCCTCTGAGGACTGGGGAGCTTCTTAGATTGCCAAAAGGACAGGAGGCTCCCAGCTTCTGCTTTTCCCCCTCGACCCCCTTCCCCTAAGTTTCACATTTCTTGGAATTTGCAGGGCTTGGACGGGGGGCTCCAGGGGTCCTCAGAGCCCGGCCTCCTGCCAGCTGGTGCGAGCAGGCACAGTCGGAGATGGGGCTGGGGACAGAAGTGCGGGTCCTGGGGGCGTCCCACGGGCCGAAGGCGGCTTGGGGGGTGCTCCCGGCCGACCCCTGCCGCTCTGGGTCGAGCCCCCAGGCCACTCGCAGGCGCGCCAGGCCCCGTGGAGGTCACACGGAGCTCCTGCGTTTCATGAGGCCGCGGAACGTGGACAGGCTGTGCAGGCCCGTGGACACGGAGCTGATGGCCGAGCGCTGCGTCCCGCTGCACAGGCAGCGGTGCGAGGGCGTGTCGCTGTAGCGGCCGCCGCCTCCAGGCGACGAGTGGCTCTGCTCCACGCACGTGTCGGACGTGGAGAGGTCCCGCGGGATGATCATGGGGATGGAGTACTGCAGCTTCTCGCGGCTCTTGTACCAGAGGCACGAGCACATGGACTGGAAGTGCAGCACCTCGGCGTAGACGTTGCGGAAGCCGCCCGCGCCACCGCCCGCGGCCACCGTGGACGAGGCCGTGTCGGTGGTGTGTGCGCTGTCGCCCACGCCCGCGCTCAGGCAGCTCAGGCCGCCCAGGCCGCCGCCCGCCTGCCCGTTGCGCGTGAGCAGCGCGCGGTGCTCGGCGTCGCGCTTCTCGTCCTCGGCATTCATAGTCATGAAGCGCAGCACCACGAGGTTGAGGAAGGCGCCGATGACCGTCAGGCCTGTGAGGATGTAGACGAAGCTGAAGGCCACGTACTGCGGCTGCGTCTGCAGCGCCTGGTCCTTCTGCAGCGCCACGTAGTCGCCGAAGCCGATGGTGGTGAGCGTGATGAAGCAGTAGTAGTAGGCCTGGAAGAAGGTCCAGTGCTCGTAGTAGGAGAAGGCGGCGGCGCCGATGCACAGCGTGCTGATGCACGAGACGAAGCCGATGAGCACCATGTTGGCCATGGACACGTCGGCGCGCCGCATGCCCAGCCCCTTCTTGGCGCGATGCAGCAGGTACCTCACGAAGGTGTTGATGCGCTCGCCCAGGCTCTGGAACATGACGAGCGTAAGCGGGATGCCGAGCAGCGCGTAGAACATGCAGAACACCTTGCCGCCGTCCGTGCTGGGCGCCGCGTGGCCGTAGCCTGGGGAAAGCCGGGGAGAGAAAAGAAGGCACACACTGTGGGCTGCGCCCGGGGGACCTCGGCCTCCGCCCCTCCCCCTCCCCCACCTAGCAGGTGCTGGGCCTCCAACGCATGTGGCCCCAGCCCTGTCCGCACTGCTCCGGCCCCAGTTCGCGCCACCCTACTGCACTTGTTGACAGTTTCTGAGGGCGGGTAGGAAGGAAGGAGTACAAGATCACCGTGTTTGGAGGCAGAGCAACCCGTGTTTAAACCTGAATTTGATTTGCTTCAAAATTTGGGTTGCTTTAAATACCTGGTGAAGGAGGTGGCTCCTGGTGCTGCTGGCAGCCGGTGAACCGCGCAGTCGGCTGAGGCATGGTTTGCGGTGCAGGGTGGCGGGCTCGGGGCATGCTCCCTATCCTCTCTGGGCCCCGGGGTCCTTGAAGGGGAGGGGAAGTGTTGGGCTAAATGGGTTCTGACATCCTGTGATTTGGCATGGAGAGGGGGAAACTGAGGCACAGATAGCTCCTTGATGATTTCCCTGCTGGTAGCCACAGCTTACAGTGGAGAGAGGATGCTAGGACCCTCCAGCCTTCCTGGGGCAGCTGGCCCAGCAGTGGCAGAGAGGAAGAAAGGAGTCCCGCTTTGCCTCTCCCAGGTGCGCGAGGGAACATTCCAGGGTCCTCCCTGGCCCCTAGTCGAGGACTAGGACTCTGGGGTCTTTCTTTGACTGTGGCCTCAAAGAGGGTCTTTGCTCATGGGGTGCGACATTACCCTTGACAAAGCAGGAGCCTGAGTATCCCTCCAGGTGTGTTAACTGTCACTAACCAGGCCACTTCTGCACCCCTCCCCCCACCTGAGCCTCCCTCCGAGCCAACCTTCAAATGGCCTTAAGCCTGGCTACATGGAGGAAAAAATGACCCTGGATAGGAACGCGGAAGCCTTGGGCACAAGTTCTGGCTGTGTCCCTAGTGGCTGTGTGACCTTGAACGAATGACTGCCCTCTCTGATCACGTGTGTTGATTTGTAAAACGAAATCTGCTGGCCCGGCCCTGCTTCTTTCACCAGGCTATTGAGATATTTATTATCTTTATTAGTAAAATTATGATAGCTAGTCATGTTGCTCAGTGGTAGGGTACTGCCTTGGATGTGTGAGGCCCTAGGTTCCATCCCTAGCACCCCCCAAAATGTTATGGTAATAAAATAATGCTGGCTGCCTTTCTCGTTTTCCCTTTCTCTAAGCCTTATGAAGTCTTAACCAAATGCCTCTTCTTTCTGGCAGTCTTCCTGGATTCCTCACAGCAGAAAGTGAACTTTGCCTTACTTGAATGTTCAGCTTTAAATCCCAGGGCCCCCAGCTACACACGGCTAAACACTAGCTTGGTGGAGGGTGGGACTGCTAGGCCTTGTCATGTTCCCCTCTAACTTCCACCTCTGTGTTGCCAGCCGCTCCCAGGAAGTCCCCAAAATATGTTTAATGACTAAATTGCAGGACAGGATACTGTATGCTTTGGTGTTGGATCTGAGTTCAAATGCCGGCTCTGCCATGGACTAGCTGTGTGTGTATGCATGTAACCTCTCTGAGCCTTAGTTTCCACATCTGTAAAATGGAGCCAATAAGTCACTGCCTCTCGGGCATTGGGAAGGAATAAATGAGATAATGTATGTGATGCACTCAGCCTGGGGCCTGGGGCCTGGGCCATATCAAGGGCTGGTAATGGCTCCCTGCTGAATAATGAATGAAGGGCCAGATTACTCTCATGTTTCCCAGGGAACACAGTGTGGATGTGGGGGTTGCTGAGTTCCAGTAAAGCTGGAGTTTCTGCCAGCCTGAGGCCACTGAATCTTGAAGCCCAGCATCTGGGACAGCTGGTTGAGGTGTGTGAAGCTTCGGGGCTGCCCTCAGAATGGGCTCCCCTGGTCCCGTTGTGGCATCGAGCCAAGGTCCTGGACAGCTGAGCTATTGAGCCTCCGTGCCTGGCTCATACACACCCCAGCAGGGCGAGAACAGATTGTGCCCGCCAGTTCGGCCGCAGCAGCCAGACCACAACTCACCTCGACAGCTGGGCAGGCCCCCAGCCAGAGCTACTTCTTATTCTGTCCTTCCTTGTCCCCCCCGTGTGGGAGGACATGGCACTGGGGACAGGGAGTGTGGAGTGTGGACCTAGTCCCAGCTGTGTGACCTTGGGTGAATTCCTACCCCTCTCTGATCATACTCACTGGGGTGAGTATGTGTGTGTGTGTGTGTGTGGGGGGTTGAGCCAAAGCTATTAATTCCTGCTTGGCCATCTGCCAGGGCTGCCTTCAAGAGTCTAGGCATGAAAGTACCCTGGCACCTGTGCCTCAATAGGCACTGCAGTGATGAGGTCTCACAGGAAAGGACCTGAGTGCATAGCCCTGGGAGCAGACCCGTCTCTGTGGGGTCACCCTCTCACCCACCCCGCCCATTCCTTTTCTTCATAGGCTGTGATGTCTCCTGGCCCCCATCTCTTAGGAAAACCCCGTGCCTGCCTGGCAGCCCTGGAGCCTACTGTGAAGCCTGGTTCTCCCAATCTTGTCCTAGCCCACCTTCATCCTGGGTCTTGCTGTGATCCCCAGCAGCCACCCTGGGACTCCACCCCCACCCAGATGTGTCACTACTTCCTCTCCCTGTCTTTCCTCAGGGCCCTCTTCCCAGCCCTTCCTGAGCCCCGGTGCCCTCAGGGCCCAACTTGAGCCACAAGGTACAAATCCCTTCTTCACTCTCCTCTATTGAACAGTGACCGGCAAAGGAAGTGACTCATCCAGGCCTGACCAAGGCTCTTACCAGGACAGCGTCTCCTGTCCCACCGTAGCCACTGCTGTGTCCGGGGCAGCCTCGGCCCCCTGTGCCTGGCCTTGGGTCAGGCGCACCTGGCTCCTACCACAGGCTGCAGTTTACTAAAGAGACACAGTTCTTACCTTCCAGATACATTTTTAATTTAATCCTCAAACACTTCCCACAAGGTCACTATTATGCCTCTCTCTTCGTTATAGTTGGGGCCAGGGAGTCTGGAGACACCTGGCGAGCTGGCTGCAGCCACCAGGGCTTTCTGACTCCGTGTTCATCTAGAGTGCTGGAGCTAATGGGTCCCCCAGGAAGGGAGACTGAGGCCCAGAGAGCGAGCATTCCACTTGGAGCCTCAATCTCAGGCATTGTCCCAAGCCGGATGTAGACAAAACAGAATGGGAGACTGATGCCAGGCGGGGTATGTGGCCTGGGGCGCACACAGCGCTCCTTTGCCTGTCCTGTTGTCACTGGGTTGAAAGGCAAGGGAGCTGTGAGGACCTGCTGACGTGGGTGCCGGGCTTGGAGGACCGCCAGCCAGGGTGGAGCAGTCTCGGGGGCTTTGGTTTCTGGGAAGTAACTCCTAGTTTGGCAAGCTCCATCTGCCTGCCAGCAGGCCCGCTGCCTGCCCACTCCCTGCCCGTGTCAGGCTCGGCTCTGCCGGGGAGAGGCCAGAGGTGTTGCCCACCTCCTCCTGGCCCAGCCCTGCGAGTCTCCAGGCACAGGCAGGGAGTGGCATCAAAATACACAGGCTGCTCTTTGGAGCTGGTTCTCCTCCAGAAAGCACTCAGTGGGGCTCTCCTGCCTCCCTCCTCTCCCTGCCTCTCTTCCCTGAACCCACTATGGATTTAAAGATTCTCAGAGAGAGGCCGTTAGCCATTATCTGGTCCAGTGCTTATACAGATGAGGAAATGGAGAACCAGAGAGGGAAAGCAGTCTGATCAAAGCCACACAGCCGGTGAATGACAGAACTGGATTAAGAACTGGACTATAGCCTGAGGTACTTTATCACAAAATCAGTGTGCCGTTCACAGCTGTTCACAGCTGTCGGGCTCAGGTGTGACCAGAGCTACCCCTGTTCATTCCACGAGGGCCAGCAGCACCCACCCGGAGCACCTTAGCTAAGAGGCGGCTCTGGAACCTGGCTGGAGGCACAGAAGTCACCCAAGAAAGTAGGTGAAGAAATAAATATGAACTCTTAGTGTAAGTATCTCAGGGTAGAAGGAAACTAAGGGACCGGACAGGAACTTCTCAGCCTCTGTTCTTTTCTTTTCCTCCTAGTGTCACCAAGGAGCTCAGACACTGGCTGAAGCTGTCTTCCAGGAACACGCTGGAGGGGCCAGGCTGGCTGTCCCTCTTACTAGTCTTTCTCCCACTGTGGCCCGTTTCCTTGTACTCGAGCTCAGGTAGCCACTCTGAGCCCTTGGCAATGTCCTTGGCTGGTTGGAGCTGGGGGGCAGCAGCCAGGACTTGGCCTTCCTCTTTCTGGGCTTCTGTTCTCCTCATCTCAGTATCCTGGGTACACAGGGCAAGCTAGGAGGGTCCCCTCACCCCTGCTCTGTTTTACTACTGTGCACGCCTTGTACTATTTTCTCCGCTCACCTGCCCGGTTACAGAGTGAAAATTTTGTAAGATCTAATTTATGAAGTATGATATGTTCATACTACATAGATCAGACGCTGAATAGATTATTGTTCAAGCTGTAATTAATTTATTTCCTCATCAAAATTAATTAAGAACACAACTGCCAATCAGAACTTCTGATTAGCATGGGATAATTGGCTGAATGAAGTAATTATGTGTTTGAAGTACTAAAAAATAGGTAGGAGGACTCTGTAGTTTAGGGGAGTAAGATAACAGCACAGGCTCTGGAGTCAAGGATTAAACAGCTTTAGTCTTTGGTCAAGTTACTTAATCCTTTGGGCCTCCTTTCCTCATCTGTAAAATGGGCCCAATGATGTACATATCACATAGAGTTGCTGTGTAAGTAGACTTAAAATGCCTAGGACTTTGGGATCAATAAGTACTAATTATTCCTATGAGTATTTTGGGGAAACCCAAGATTATATGGTCTTTAACATTCCCTCTAGCAACAACATTGTACAGTCAATCTTTCCCATGGTTAATTCCCTGGAATACCAGCTCTGTGGGGTGCTCATAACTGTTGGATGAAAGAAGGGGTCACTCTGTTAAATCGGGGAAATGCTAGATTAAACAGGATTTGTTGTCATTGACTGAAGCACATGCCTTTTTCTCAGAGCCACATGTGTGTCACTGTGCAAGGCCATTCCAAGTTAGCAGTATGTCCCATTTCCCACTCATTTTATCATGGAACATTTTTTTCACAGTGAGTATTACTGGAAAAGGGTTTCTTGGAGAGTAGTTTGAAAAAGGCTCCTCTGGTGCATCAGGAGCCTCTCAGGTCCTTTTTGTAGGTCTCTAACTTTGAGAGTCTCTGCTCTCTCATCTCTGGGTGAACTAGAAATGCGTAGCCCTTGGCAATGACTGACTGTACCCTGTCTCCCTGCAGACCTACTTATCTAGTGTAAATACAGCCCTGGCTGGGCTAATGTTTGTCCTGAGGGAAGATGGATGAGGTGACCTGTGGCCTGAGATACTCAAGGGCTGCAAACTCTGGGTTGATGCCTGAAATGGTTAATGCAAGACACGGGCGCCGCCTAGAGGAAGGTCAGGCTGGCTGCTGGGTGGCAGAGGGCAGTCTGGCCCAAGCCAGGCCAGGGTCACCTAGAAAAGGGCATTCCAGGACTCTGCCTCCTCAGGGGCTGAGGCACTGACAGAGAGCCATCCTTGGTCAAGAGAGACAGTAGTGTGGAGCCGGGAAGTGGGACAGGGGCTCCTGGGAGCCTACTTGGTGTGTTAAAGGAGATGAGGTGGCGGGGTGGTGGCGGGGTGCCTAGGCAGAGGGAGGAGCACAGGCCTGGTGGGAGTGAACGGGAAGCGCAGGTGCTGTTCTTTCCTCCTGGGAGATCTGTGCAGACGCCACCTTTCCCAGGAACCTTCTGGAACCATCCTCCCAGTGCTGGAGGGGCCCTCTCTGCCCTCTCACAGGCCCCATTCTGTGCCCTTAGGTCCACAGAGGAGTCCTGCATGGCGGGAGTGTTCCCTTGTGTCCCACACAGGGCCTGGTGGGGGCTGCTGCTCAGCCACTGCTGTTCAACCCTGAAGCCAAGGTTCTGGAGGCTGTGGGAGAAACATCCCCTCAGACTCTCATCAGGGAAGGCATGTGAGGCCTTTGGTGACTCTTGGACTCTCCTGCCCCCTGAGGTCCCCTGGCCCCTTCGAAATGAGGTCAGGTCCAAGGCCCCAGAAGGAATCCCCTGCCCCCAGCCTGGCCAAGCCCAGAGTTAGGCCTGGGAAACCACCAGGGCCTCTTGGAGCTGCATGGGGTGGGGACCAGCCTGCAGAAATGGGTCTGGAGTTTGTCGCCCTCCAGGCTGGAGCTCCCAGGAAGGACAGCTCCGAAGTACAGCACCCATCCCCTTGCTTTGCCCTGCCCTTCCCAAGGCCTTTCTTCTCATCTTCCCAGCATCTCCTCTCTCAGCTCCCGCCCCTACCCTGAACCCACAGGTCTCTCCTCAACTCTCTCCTCTTTCCTTAGTGGTCTTCCACCCACAGGTGCCCCTGTTACTGGATGCATGGAGCCTCTAGTGTAGGAAGGCACCCATCCCCCATCCCCCATCCTCCCCAGGCCCACGTGGAATGGGGGAGCTGAGAGGGACGGCGCTGGTGTCATGGAAAATCCCTACGGCAGCCAAGGTCAGTGTTTGCAGACACAGCCTGGCCTGCAGCCAGGCCTGCCTCCCGGGCCAGCTCCCTCGGGCCGTCCCAGCGGCTGGCTTGGAGCAGGGGCCCTCATGGGCACCCTGGGGTTGCTGTGGGTGCCTGAGATAGGGGCTTCAGGAGTGATCAGGGCTGGAGCGTGGCACACTATGTAGTTCAACATCCCCGTTTTATTGATAGGTAAACTAAGGCTCAGAGAGGAGCAAGGTCCAGCTCCAGGTCACAAGTCAGTGAGGACTGTCTTAGCTCAGTGCTCTTAGGTCGCCCCGTGCCACACAGCAAGTCCAGCTTGAGGCCGGACTAGACACCACGTTGCTGATGTGGCCAGGGTAAGTAGATCAGATGGTACAGCCGAGGTCTGTGACCTCCAAATGCTTTTCATTTGGGAGTAAATCAGATGAACTCTTTCAGCGGAAATGTGTTGAAAACTTCAGTGTCTCATCCAAAATGGAGGTTGTTGCTACACGCATCATTGAAATGTGTGGCAAAGGTGACCAGTGTTTTAGGACAGATTTGTGACAGAGGCAGAAGGAGGGCTGGAAGTGGAGAATTTTGGCTGGGGTGCCAGGGAGGGCTTCGTGGAGGAAGTGGTGTTCGTTCTGAGCTCTGAAGAGTGGATCAGAGATGCAAGGTTCTGATAAGGGTAGGTGGTGTGGTAGAGGCTGAGAAAACACACCCTGTGGCATGCTCACAAATGGGGTTGGTGAGGGGGCTTCGGACTCCCTCAAAGGTGGCTTCATGATCCACAGCAAGAAATTTAGAAAGGCAGCTGCCTGGGGACCCCATGGTACCACTTCTAGGAATTTCTGCTAGGAAAATAACCAGAGATTGGAACAAAGATTTATGAACAAGGATGTTTATAGCAGCGTTTTCATTGTGAAAAATTGTAAACAGTCCAAATGTTCACCAATAGGATTCGGTTAAACATATTAAGGTATATTTATGGGGCGAAATATTGTGCAGCCATTAAAGTGCTGTTCCTGAGGAGGCTTTTAATTACGTAGAAAGCTACCATATCACGGTGGGATCCCACGCTAAAATCATAAATATAAAACATGTAATATACACACACGGGCACCCACAGAAAAAGAAGCTGAGAGGAAATACATTAAAAAGTGTACAGAGTTTATCTGCGAACAATGGGCTTGTGATTGCTTTTAATTTTCCTTTCAGGCATTTTATATGTAACTATTACTTTTTTAAGTAGAAAATGATGAATATTATGAACCTAACAACAACCAGAAAGTTTTCCTGCAGTTTTGGGAGCCAGAAGTTAGGTTGTTCAGTGCAGGTTGTTGAGGTAGGCAAGGGCTAAGCATTGAGGAGCTTGGAAGGTTAGGTTCGGGAATCAATTCCTAACTGGAAGACAGTGGGAGCCACTGAGCTCTTGCATATGGGAGAGGCAGCCCCGGACTGGGGGTGGGGGACAGCAGAGGGAGATCAGGGGCAGAAGGATTCATTAGCATGGTTCCACTGTCACTGAGCTAGAGGGAGGTAGATGATTTAAGGGTTCAGCGGGGAGAGGGGAGGAGACAGGAAGAAGAGAGAAGTGAGGAGAGAAAGGAGAGGGGAGGAGAAGGGAAGAAGGGAGGATGAGTGGATGCTCAGTATGTGGGATGCCCTTGTATTTGTGGGTGAAGCCACGAACTCCAAGAGGACAGGGATTTTGTGTTTTTTGGGCACAACTATGTCCCCTGTACCTAGAAGGAAGCTTGGCGCAGGGCTGGAGCATAATAAATCTCTGCTGAATGAATGAGTTAGTGATGGGGATGACCAAGATGAGCCTGGGGCTTGGACAGGCTGGAGACAGGGATGATGGGTAGAGTGAGAGGCCCAGGGTGGAGCGCGCCATGGAGCAGTGACCCTGGGAGTCCTGGAAAGGGCACTGACCTGGCACACGTGGGGTCTGTCCTAGGTCACCTGCTGTACCAGGTGCCATGGCCCAGGCCTGTGTCCTGTCTGTGTTCTCAGGACTCTGGACAGGGCATCTGTGAGCTCAGAATTTCCAACAGATTGAATATGGTGGGGTTTTAATTAAATGAATCCGCCAGGGACAGCCTGGCATTGAGAAAGGAATTCTAGAGCCCAGTTTGAAGTGGACTTGGACCTTTCTGCAGATGGCTGGCAGTGCCAGTTCTCTGCAAACACTTCTTTGAAGGCTGCATTTAACTCCGGCATCTAGCTGGCCCGAGACATACACATTTACTCTACCGGGCTCTTCCCTTTGCCCATGGAGGAGAAGCAGAGGCCCATCAGCATCCCCACACTGGTCTCCCAGAGGGAACTACCTGCTTCCACCTGGAAGCCTGTTGGATCTTGGAAGCCACAGTGGTCAGTCCAGATGTGGGCCAGGAGCCTGGTACCCGAAACCTCACCCTGTGGTCAGCAGGAGAGGGTAGAGTGGGGCCCAGCAGGGTGAGAGCCCACAGGTGTTGAGGGGACCCGACTAGCAGTCCAGTGGCCTGGCACCCACCCTAGCTCCACCATTGCCTTGCTGTGGGATAGGAATCAACAATTTTCTTTTCTCATGCGGTGGTGGGATGCTGGTCTCCTGCACACCAGTGCTCTACCACAAACAGTGCTCTACCCATGAGCTACATCCTCAGCCCCAAACTTTTTAAGATAGAGAGCCAGATAGTAAATGTTCTAGGCTCTTGAACAGATCCTGTGATAGTCTTCTGCCACTGGAGCAGCCATAGACATGTTGTAAATGAACGGGCAAGGATGTATCCAATAAGACTACTGACAAAAACAGATAGCAAGTCAGATTCAGTCCACGGGCCCTACTTTGCTGAGCCTGCTACAGTGCCTCTGACACTCAATTTTCTTACCTATCAAATGGGACATTAGATTAAAAGTTCCCACCTGTTTCTCCGTCAAAGTCCATCTTAAAAGTCAGTCCCTCTGGGAAACTTTCCCTGATTTCATCCACCTCAACAAATCGGTGCCTTTCAAACATTGATCCTTTCAAACACTGATCCATTCAACCAGCACACATTTTTGAATCCTTAATGTGTACTGTACTCTGTATTCTAAATCTAGAATAATAATTCTTTGTATTTCATTTATGCAGGGCTTTATCACTTACAAAGCAATTTCTGCACATTCTATTGTTTGAGCTGCAAAGCAATCCTATAGATGAGGTGTTACTGTTATCCAATTTTACAGGTGTGAAAACTGAAGCTTAGAGAGACAAAGAGATATTTATCTCAGGCCATAAATGCTAGAACCAAACTTGAAAGTCAGCGGCAGTTCTATTTCCACTGTACTTGGCCAGCCCAGGACTCTTCCCACTGGGGTGGAAGTCAGAAGTCCTGGGTTCTGGTTCCTGCTGTGTGATCATAGGCAAGACTCTTGCCCTCTGTGGCCCCCTCTGGAATGTGAAGAGGCTGGAGGAAATGTTCTTGAGGCCCTTCACATTCTAGGATCCTGGCCCTACTGTGGGGCCATGATCAGACCCCCACAAGCAGTGGAGGGAGCTGTAGTCACAATAGGAAGGTCAGACAAGGGTCACTGGGACTTTTGGATGCCCAAGCAATGCCCTGGGCCTCTGGGGGCACATAGGACCTCAGTCCTGGTAGGCCCGGATCAGATGTGGTGTAGAGGGTGAGGACCCTCAGGCTGGCCCAGTCGGCTTGTCTCTGAGGACTAACATTCTTCCAGTTGGAGCAGAGGGGCCCCAGGGCCCCAGAGAACCTCCCTAAACATTGGTCATGGGGAGTTGGGGGTAGGCAGCCACCTTCCCTGCTTGAGGCTCCCAGGACCAAGACAAGCCAGGCATTCGGGGAGTCTTATCAGTCCCCAGCTTCTCCCTCATAGCCACCGAGCCCCAAGGGACCCAGTGCCCCTTCCTTCTTCTCCTGGAACCTGCCTCCTGGGGTCTGAGTTCTTGCTTCCTTTTGCTTCTGTGGCTGCTTCTTTGGTCTCATTTTGGCCTCTCTGGCCTCTGAACCTTCTTAGTGGCTCAGTGCCTGGCATATTGCAGCAGTGGTAATGTTGATAGTGGAAATCATTATAGCAATAGTAATAATAATAAAACATACATTTCATGAGCATTTGTATGCCAGGCACTGCAGTAAGTATGTTACACATGTTTTTTAATTTAATCTTCATAGAAATTTTACAAGAATTATCTCCACTGTACAGATAAGGAAAACGAGGCACAGCAAGCTTCCCTAACTCATTCGAGCGCACACAGCCAGTGAATGACTGAGTCAGGGGGCACCTCGGCACCTTGGATAGCATGACCGAAACTACTGGGGTAGATGCTGCCCCTGAGTCTCGTGACTGAATCTTGTGACTGAGCTGAGGGATAGATGACTGGGACAAAGCCACAGGGGCATGGCAGAGCCATGCCTTCTTCAGCCACGTCCTGTTTTCTTGCTGTCTCATCTCAGTGGCCTCCTGGGCCTCTGGACTGGGGTCAGGGGTTAGGACCTACAGTCCATCTGAGTGGGACCTTCATGGCATGGGGAGGGTAGGCAGGTGCTCATTCCAGCTACGATTCCTCCTCCTTCCCCTCCAGCTCTCCCGTCCAGCCAAGGGGCCCAAGAGTGCCTGGATCTCTGCAGAGGACCCTTCCACTAGCCGGAGCCAGAAGGCAGGAGGCAGCAGGCTGAGGCTGCCACAGGCTGCTGGGGAGCTCATGGCTGGCCCTGGAGGAAGATCCCGACCTCTGGCAGGGGGCTGGGTGCCTGGGGAGGCTGAGTAGGAAGCAGAGGCCCCAGGAGGCTGCAGCACTTGGCTGGGCTCCGGGATATCAGCTGGAAAATCAGTGAGACAAACATGGCTTCGTTCCCTCTTAGCTGTCTTCATTAATTAATTGAGTGAACATTTCTTAAGCACCCACTACTTTGTGCCAGGCACCCAGCTAAGTGCTGAGAGAGGATGCAGAGATAGAATGGTGGGTCTTGCCTTTTGGGAACAGAGTACAGCCAGTGGGCGAATGGAAGAAGAGCAAGAATGAAGACTTGGTCCGGGAGGCACTGAGTCTATGCAGGCGGAATGGGGTTGGGGGGAGGATTCCGGGAAGGTGGGCTGGCAAGACCAGGTCAGAGGGTGGAAAGGCATGGCAAGCTTGCTGACCTGTGGCTCGGAGCATGGCATTTTCTGCTCCAGCAGCCCCCAGAGATGGTCCTAGAGTCCTGGAAGCATTATTCAGGGTCAGTGTGAGCACCTGGCTGGAGTGCAGAGCCACTTGGCCCTGGGTGTCACTACAGGTGGATCAAGGCCAATGTCTGAAGTCATATTCTGTTTTCCTTTCTTTTCCTTTTGGGCTGTTTGTGTTGTCATTTACTGTTTTAAAAAATAAACTTTGTTTCGAGCAGTTTCAGATTTCTGGAACTGTTGTAAAGTCCTGCTTTTCCTTTTGAACTCCCTGCAACTCTCCTACATTGGTTGGTGCTGGAGGCTGTGTGTTCCTCCTGCCCATCCACTGCCTTCTCCCAAGAAGCTGTCCTGCTCTGGACCCCCCAGTACCGCCTTCTCCCGCTCCCCGTGCAGCATCTGTTTCTGCGGTACACTTGGCCTTCTTGCTAACGCTGGGCAGCTAACCACCCCTCCCTAAGCACAGCAATGCCTCCACAAGCAGTACTCCTTTAGTTCAGTCTGTTTGTGCAGCATGGATGGCAAGCAGGCCATTATCATAGGATGGTGCTGAACCCTGGATAGGCCCTGGGGAGGTGTCCAGGGCCCAGGCCTAGTCCCCTGGTGGTTCCCACCTCCTTGTCTCCACTCTGTGCACAGCTGTGGCTGCAGATGGAATGTAGAGGATGAAGTACAAGGAAGAAGGAGGAGAAAGGCAGGGTATCCACATACCACATCACAGCTCATGCTTCTCTGCTCTTAACACCTCTACTAATAGCAAACCAGAGACACCCCTGCATCAGTGATCTCCTCCTTGTTACAACCTTTCAGGTGGGCCTGGCTAGCTCCATTTTGATGGAGAAACTAAGGCTCGGAGAAGTGAAATACTATTGGCCCAAGGTCATCAGATGAGAAAACAAAGGAAGGATTCAACCTCCAACTTTTGACCTTCAAAGTCAGGCACTTTTTAGGGTGTCTGACCATTAAGTTTGTCTCTGGGATTATCCACTTGTCCATAGAGTGCGAACAGCATGTTCAGTGGGCCATTATCCTGAGACCACTGTATGTTCCTCAGGCAGGATCTGGTCTTACAGTTTTGCTACCCTGCACACAGAAGGGGCTCAAACCATGAGGATGGTTGGTGCTGTTCTGGCCAAAGACTCTTTCTTCAAGGCCTAGTCTTTGCACTCTGCCAGCTAACGGACCCAGAGATTGGGTGGCTAGTCCTTTCTGTCCAGGGAGGAGCCCTGGAGTCTTCAGATACACCTGGGAGGCTTCAGTGTGGCCGTGAACCAGACAGAACAGGTGAGGATGTGGAAGCTGGAGGGCAAGGTCTGGAGGCCACGTGTGGGGGACACTGTGGGGTGACTGCCTCTTCCTCTTTAGAACAGTCCTTCCTGTAACAACCCCAGTCAAGAGTAGGCCTTGGGAGCCCCTTTGTACCTCATCGACCCAGGCCACAGTGGATTGGACCAGAGTTGGCCACCAGATCCAAAAGGACCCTAATGCTAGCAGGGCTCAGCCACTCAGCTTCTGTCTCCCAGGAACTGGGCTTGGGGGCTGAGGGGCAGGGACAGCTTTGGAGGCTGAACTACAGGCCACAAAGAGTTGGATCTTAGTTGGGAGCAAGGGAAGCCAAAGCTGTATGCAAATCAGAGCTATAGAAGAGAAGCCAGAGAGTGACCAAGCAAAGCAGGGACAGGAGAAACACAGCCTGAGAGACTGGAGGGCTGGGCCTGGGCCTCTGGCTGCCAGCCTTTGATACTGGCTACATGTGCTGTCTCCTTTCAGAAGCCCTCTTACTTGTTCTGGTCCAAAGCGGCACTGCACCCTGACTGAGCCCCAGCCACTCCAGATGAAGGGCCAGCCCCACACGCTGTGCCCCAGGGTGCTCTGCATGGTAAGCAGTACAGCAGAAGAGCCCTGGCTGGGTTCTGGAAGCCCCACACAGGCACAGAACTCTATAGTGTTGTGTCCTCACAGTAGCTCCGTGCAGCTCATGGGGCTGGGGTGGTGACCATTCCACAGCTGGGGACTTGAAGGCTGGGAAGGTTGGCAGCTCAGCTTCAGTGACCACTCCAGAGCTGGGCCTGAGTCTCTGGTTCCAGGCCTGTTGCTCTTCCTACTACACTGCCTCTCTGGTCCCTTCTCTTACTAGGTAGCCATGTGGTCTAGGGTAAGAAACACAGTATGGAAAGTTCCTAGTGTGAGGCCTGGTACCTGGATGGCATCAGGAAATAAGAGAATACATCAGTATGTTTTTTCAAACAGCTCTGAGCTACCACTCACCACCCAGAACCTTCTTTAGTCCCTGAATCTACACGGTACAGTCAGGGGTTCCTGGTCGACCATGCAGGCCATCTGTCTCCACCACGATCCACCTCTACCTAGTCTGCTCCCTCCTGACTCTCCCAACACTCCAGTCCCACTGTTCCAAGGGTCCTCTGCTGGGGCCAGCTTTGCCTTAGCACCTCCCTCTGGGGTTGCTGTCACCCGGAGTCCCTCCTGCACCTCCTCCACCCTCTGAGGCCTGCTCCAGGGATGCCTGCTCTGGCACACCTTTCTCTGTCCCCTGGCTGAGAGAAAGGCACATTCTGCCCTTGCTGCTCATTGCCAAGCACTGGGTCGTGCATGGAGGTGGGTCTCTCTCCTGCTGGCCCACCTTGCCAGTGTCCACAGCAGAAACACAGCAGCTGCATAGAGCTGGTCTTGATAGGTGGCTCGGGTGCAGCAGGAAGGACTTTGGACACAGTGGCTCCAACTCCATCACCTGCACTACTCTCCTTCCTGGTCGTGGCTAGTGGCCCAAACAGCTCTGGGCTGGCAGGGAGTTTGGGAGTAGATGCCAAGAGATGTGAAGGGAGGCTTTTCTTAGGCTCGGCACCCTCCCTAGGGCTCAGGAGCTCAGATGGTGAAGGTTGGCAGCGTGCCCAGGAGAAGAGGGACTCCAGGCAACAGGGACTTCAGGCCAGAGGCAGCTGCCGGGACCTTCTGTCCTCTGAGCCAGCCTGCAGATGTGGGACCCTCACTCTGAGCACTCATATGTGCAGGGAAACACACACACACACACACACACACACACACGGTCCAACACACTGCTTTCCCCCTCCTACCACGCATGATCTTTTGGTTCCTGCTGTCCAGGGCAGAGTGCAGGAACCAGCTGAGCCGCAGGGCGGACAGACCCAGGGGAGCAGGAAGCATACACCGCCTGCAGAAGAGAACCTCCCTTCCCTCACCTTGGTCTCTGGGCCCCTGCTGCTCCAGGGCCTGAGACTGGGTCCCTTTCCACTCTTGAGTCTCCCCTCCTCTAAACAGGGAACACAGGCTCTTCTCAGAGGTTGTGACTCTACCACTCTCCATGGACACACTCCACTCAACCCTATACTCTTGGAAATGCTCCTTACGCAAGATGAAGTGACGAAGGTTTTGGTCATTCTTTCTTGGTCTGTCCTCAGGGACGCTACCCTTCACACAGAGACTGGGAGGCAGATGCTGGTACCCAGCCTGACTCACCCAGGCTTGCCATTCTCTGACCTCTGCTTTGCTAGCCTTCCCAGGGACCTCAGCCACCCCACCAGCCTTCCTGACTCTGCATCCACACTGCTGTCCACTGCCCAGAGTCAGACTGGACACGGGCCTGGCCAGGGTCTCCTAGGAGAGTGACTTCCCAGCTCCATGGCCTACGGACACTGCCTGTTTATGCACCGTGTCCTCAGCTTGCTTTTTATGGTGCCAAGAACTCCAAGCTGGGCAGCTTCCCCAGGGCCTGGCCCTTTCCAGCTGCTGCTTACGGGGCTGTCTGCCTCCCCTCCCTCCCCCAGCCCCAATGTGGGATCAGGGCAAGCTGGCTTTCTCTGCACTTGACTTTATTCAAATGATTAAATGCCTCTGTCACCATTCCTCCTCCCCAATTCAAAACAATACTAGCTAACATTTAAACAGTGCTTACTACATGCCAGGCACCGCTCTGAGTGAGCTGATATATGTACCTCCTTTAATCCTCAAACTACCCTATTCAGTAGGAACTATTACTATCCCATTTAAAGATGTAGGAATCGAGCCACAGAGAAGTCAAGTACTTGCTCAAGGTCACACAGCAACCACATGGTCGAGCTGGGCTCTTCTCTTACTATCTCTTTGTGGGTTCAGCCCGTAGGAAGACAGGCCTCCAGGCAGGTGAGTGGGGGATGAACAGTGCAGACTCTCAAGAGAGTCTCCCAGACTGGGCAGGGAGGAAGACAGCCTGGGAGGGAGCTAGTAGGGAAGTGTATGGAAATTATTCATGATATTCTCTTATGCTTGTGCACCATTTTCATTTGTGGCTCACTCTCGAGTGTTTTGACAGCGAGTGAGGCAAGTGTCACTACCATTCATCCCACCAAGAAATGAGGAGGCTGAGCTCTGAAGGTGAGATGACTCGGCCAAGGTCGTGCAATGCCTGCTGCGGGAACTTCCCAGGGTCCTCTGCTGCCGGCCACCTGCTGCCCAAGGCTGGAGCCTGGGTTCCAGTGTAGCAGGAGCCGTCCAGTGAGGGGTTGGTTAACTCTGACTCTCTGGGGGGGACCCTAGCCTGGAGAGGCCCACCTCGCCCTCCCTCCATTCTCGGCTCAAATTGGCACAGGCACCTGGGAAGGGCAGCCGGCCAGCCACGTGCCACTGTTACTTTAAAAATAAACCAGGGAAAAACGAGGCTTAAAAATAACCCCGGGGATGTGTGAGGAGCTAATTACTACTGCAGCCCCTTGTCAGGACTGTGGGGGTGCGGCTGGGCCTCTGTGGTGCCTGGCTGTTGCGTCCGCTCCGCTCATCGCTCCCAGCTGAAAGCCAGGTACCAGGCCCTGCCAGAGTAGCTGGGGCCAGACAAGGCCTCAGAAGCCCGATGCTAAGAGCTGGAAGCATCCCTAGGCATCCCGGTGACATCCTTCATCGTAGAGATCAAGACAGGAGGCAGGGAAGGGAAGATGTACCCAGGCCAGGCAGGCCAAGGTCAGGATCCTGCCAGGAGTTCTCTCTTGTCCCCACACTGTCTCTGGGCTTTGTCTGTGACTTCCCACTGGAACCACCCTGGTTCCAAAAGGAACTTTGAGGTCTGGAGCTCCTTCTTTCTCTTTCTCTCCCGCTCTGGTATGGTGATCACAGGCAGGTGGCTGGCTTTACCAATTATGACTCCTCTACAGGATTCCGACTGCCATGTATCATCTATACCATTCTCTCAAGAAGGACTTTGAGGCCCTTCTCGACCCACCTGGGTGAGGCTGTCTGGCCCCTCTGACTGTCCACTCCTGGCTCCTCGAGACACCCCTGAACACTCAGAGCTGGGCTTGGGCTGCACTGAAGCCCAGCCAGGCTCTTTCTCAGGGAGCAATCAGGGAGGCAGGCCTCACCCCCATCCCACAGGCCCAGTGCCCCTAGGTCTCTCCGAAGCTGTTGCAGCCATCCAAGCCCCACCTTTGGCAGAGGGTACGGAACATCTGCAGGGCAGGGACGGAAGGACAGGGGACACAGCTGAGGACAGACTGTAGGGATCAAAGAGAAAAACCAGAGCTTTCCCAGAGGAGGGAGGCAGAGGCCCAGACTGCTGGGAGTTGATGGGAGTGATCAAAGGACAAGGATGGTGGGGAGATGGGGGTGGGGGGAGCAGCGCAGGGCTAGCAGGGTTGCTGGGTGGGGCTTCCAGTGGGACCTAGCCCAGCCTCCTGGCTGGGTGCCCTGAGCCAGTAACCTTGCTGAGCCGGGCTTCATTTGCATAATGGATCTAATGATAACTACCTCCTGGGCTCTGCAGGAGGAGGTTCTGATGCATTTGTGAAAGGGCCTGCAAACAGGCGGAGCTGAGAAACTGTTGGTCCTCTGCCCACCACTCCTGAAATCTGGCCCCCCTGCTCCAGGCTCAACAAGTACAGTGGAGCCAGGGCAACCTTCCACTTCCCTTGTGCCTGCGCCGAGCTGTTGAATGTGACACTGTTTTCACAGTCAGCGTCTCTGTGGACCACCGTGTTACCACACTTCAGCCAGCACATGACTTTCATTATTATCTCCAACTCTCAAATTTTTATCTCAGCTTTGACTTCTCCCTTGAGCTGCAGACTTGTCTGTCTAACTGCCTTAATGGATTTGTGGTGAGCATCTCAAAATTAACCTGGATTCCTAAAACAGAAGTGTTGAACCTCTTTTCCAAACCCGTTATTCTCCACATTTTATTTTCCATCTAGTAAATGCTCATCCTGCTGCCAATTGCTCAGGTCAAAGACTTAGGACCATCCTTGATTAGTCTCTTCCCTGGACTCCCACATCCTCTCCCTCCCTTCTTTCCCCAACACATGCATCATACCCATCGACAGGTCCTGTCCACTCTGCTTCTAGAATGCCCTCAATCCGCCCAAACTCTCCACTTCCCCAGCCATTTCCTGGTCTAATCCATCATGATTCTCTCTTGTGAGTATGCACTGCTCTTATTAAAGAGGCTCCTGGGGCTGCCTTGTCCCTTTTGCCATGGGAAGCCATAGCTAGAAGGTATGAACCAGGAAGGGGCCCTCACCAGAACCTGCTTGCACCTTGATTTAACTTCCCAGACCCCAGAATGGTGAAGTTAATTTCTGTCATAAGCTACCCCGTGTATGGTGTTCTGTTACCACAGCCTGAACAGACTAAAACAAGTGACTTCCACTATGTTTGGAATAAGATCCAACTTCTTGATCTGCCATGGCCCTGAAGATCCAGGCCTTCATGTCTCTACTTCCTCTCCAGCTGTTTGTGGCATGCTGCAGCCACACACTGCTCCTTCTGCTCCTGTTGCTCAAATGCCTCACCTGTTGTCTCCCTGGCACCTCCTCATTTGCTGTCCCCCTGCCTGGAAGACTGTTCCCCATCTCTGCCTTAGGCAGCGCCTCTGGGTAAGCAGCTTTCCCAAATCACTCTGATGACCCTAGTTGCCCATCTGGCATCTCCATCCCACTCTACCATATGCCCTTGCTTTCCTGTCTTCTTAGAGCTTCTTACCAATGAGACTGTGTTTGTCTGTTACAACATGGTTTAGTTTATTGACTCTGCTTCCCCTGAAAGGTAGGCACCAGTGGGAGAGGGGCTACCCTAGTCCCTGAGCCCTAGAACAAAGAGGAGAGGCTGGGAACAACCAGGTGAAGGAGGAGCAGCAGAGGCAGGTGGAGAGAGTCATGAGGCTCCCGTTTGTCAGAACTCCTGAGTGGCTGGGGTAGCCACGCACACACACACACACTCACACACACACACACACACACACACACGCCCGTCCCCTGACTGAGGTCTCATCTCCTCATCTGGTAGAGAGAAGAACTGCTAGTATGGGCAGTTCTCAAGGGATCTGGAGGACACAAGGATTGCTGTGCTGCTATCCACTGCCCACCCGAGCCTTATTCTGTAAAAGTGCCCCGCATCTGCTCCCTAAATGCACCCGGTCCTAGCCCGAGGCGGAGAGAGTTGCTTGAGTAGGTACTGCACATCATCACACAATGTCCCACAAGCATTTTAAGACAGGAAACCACAGGGACGACCCATTCAGCTAATCAGGGCCCTGAGATCCAGCAAGTCACTGGTCTAGGCAGGATGTTGGAGACGGGGCCATGAGCCACGGAGCCCACCCTGGGCCTGGATGGGGGGACCTTCCTGGATGTGAGAACCCCCCAAGGGCGGGCTGTCTGCATCCTTGCTCCTGGCCACCCCATCAGAAGGCACCAGCTGGGGTCTCAGGCTCTGGGCCATAGTTCTCCCTCTGCACTCTGGCACAAGGACAGCTGTGGGAGCTGCCTTTCCAGTGGGAGGCGTGTGGATTCCAGCCACCCAGGGGCTGGGGCGCTGGCCTCCCTCTGCTGATAAGCAGGACCGTGGCCACACTCAGAAATGCTCTTTCCAGAAAGGGTGACTTAGAGGTCCTGGAGAGAGCTGTGTTCTTGGGACCAGTCACAGAGGAAGTCCCTCCAGGGTCCAGCATGGGTTGAAGTGGGGACAAGAGTGTGATCAGGGACAGAATGCTTCTCAGGAGGTTCTGGGAGGGGCGGCCAGGCTAGGTCCAGCAGGACTGTCCGAGCTCTGAGAGGCTTTGGGCATAGCCGGTTCCGCTCTCTACAGGCAAGGCTAGGGTCAGGTGCGACTTGCCCCGGGTCTCACAGCCAGGTGGGAGAGGAGGAGCTGCAGAGGGGCTCATGGAAAGGACACATAGCCTGCCTCCAGAAGTCCCCTGGCTGACCTTGTGGGGCTGTGCGGGGGGCAGCAGGCAGAGGAGTGCTTAGGACTTGGGACATCGAGCTGGGCGTGGTGTCCAAGAGGAGGAAGCCCCTCCATTTTGTTCCATGCAGAGGGGACCTCCCTTGGGCTGACCCCCTTTCCTGGAGTTGAGAACAGGTGCAAGCTACAGCCATGGAGGAGACACAGCCTGTCCGCAGGACAGAAGCTTTGCGAGACCTTCTTGGTCCCCTTCCCCTCTGGGGAGAGAACAAACATGACCTCCTGGGGCTGCCCCCTAACTCCGGATGACTTTGCCACCTGACTCACCAAGGAGTGCTGGCTTTGTGTTAGTGAGGATTCTTTTCCTGCTACACTCTGAATGTTTCTGAGATGCCAAGGAAACCCAGAAAGCAAAGGCCTGCAGCTGGCGGGTGGCCCAGTCTCCCAAGGACAGAAGACTGGTCCTAACAAGCCCTCTTCCCCCTATTCCCTCACTGCTGTAACTTCCCATCACCTGGGGAATCTTAAAACTTGAATGCCTCAGTTTACCCAAACCCTAGTAAATTACTCCCAAGGACAGCGTCTAATACATCCTTCTGCTACTACAGAGAAACCTTCCTGTCCAGCACAACAGTGATATTTACCATCCCCACCTCACACCGGAGAACAGGTGAGTTGCCCAGGTCCCCCCCAAAAGCCCCCCTTCTCACTCGGCCCCTCTTAAGAACTATCACTTAGATTCCCACTCTGTGTCAGGGAGGGTATTGCAAACGGATATCCAAGGTGGGCAGTGGCTCAGCACCCCCAGTACTGCCATTATTGCCATCCCTTTGCTGGGGTGCACTTCTACAGTGTCACCACCTTCCTACTGTGGGAATGGTCCCCTGTTAGCCATTGTCCAGGAGAAAGGGCACTTGTATTCCAAGGAAGAGGACTCAGTTTTAAGGTTGGAAGTTCCGAATTTTAACTCTGGATCCCCCATTTACTCATTCTGGGTCACAGGAAGTGGCTTCATTTCTTGTTTGTTTTTGTTTTTATCAAAATGATCTATTATTTATTTATTTATTTATTTTGAAGTGGCTTCATTTCAAGGCTAGATTTTTTTTTTTTTTACTGGCAAACTAGGAATAGTGGTGCTCCCCCCTTGGGGTCGACATGAGGCTGAGATATTGTATGTCCGAGCGCTGCGCGCACAGAATACAACCCTCCCTGTCCTGCCGCTCGCCAGCAGCGATGACTGGGTGCATCCCCTGACCCGTGAGCCTCAGGATCCCGGTTTGTAAAGTGAGGGTAATAGTAGTGCCTTGCTGCTGGGGTGGCTGAGGGGACTGAATTAGGTGGCGCCTATGACGGCTCAGCCGAGTGCCTCTGGATGGATAGCAGTCGTGGAATGCGACCGTGGAAACTGAGGCACCCTCTATGAACAGCAGCTGTTTCACTTCAGGTCTAAAATTTGTATGGCACATACAAGTCTGTATGTGCAGAGCCAAGTGCTACATGGATCAGAGGCTGGCTCCTGCCTGGAACTGTCTGTCCCTTGTTGGTCGCAGGTCCCAGGGGAGCCCCTTCGCAGGGGCGGGAAGACTGGTCCCTGTCCTAGAGGACAGGCTGCCCCTGCTGGAGCCTGGCGTCACTCTCTCTAGGCTCCCTGTGGGGCCTAACAGTTCAGATCTTGGGAGAAAGACCCCCAGATAGTCCTATGACCTGTGACTGGAATGTGACTCTCCGAATGTGTCTGAGATGGTCATTTCTGAATTACAGCCATGGTCAGGAGAGGCCTCACATATTCCTGAAAAGGGACATCGAGTCCATGCCAAGCGTTGGAGCCTGGGGGCAGAAATCAAGCAAGAGAGGCTCAGGGTTCAGACATGTGCCCTGGGGACGGTGCACGGTAGGGGATGAGACTCTAGCAGGAGGTCCCTGTAGAAACCATCCTCAGAGAGCTGGGTGACAACATCATGTCCTGTCGCTCAGCGCGCTCCGGAGGCTCCTGCACCTCACTGACAAGGCTGTCTGATCTCAGCTCTGAGTGGACCTTTGACCCAGCAAAGGGGGAGGTCGTGCAAGCGCCCCCTGGGGGTTGATCGAAGGCTGCTAGGTGACCAGGCGAAGGCAGGCAATCAGGACTCAGGGTCACCATCACCACTGGTTCAGCTGGGGTCCCGGGGCACCCGTCCATCAGGATCCATGCAGAAGAACACAAGTCGGGTCTGTCATTTCTCACCTCCGATGCTGGTCAGCTCAAGTCCACCCAGCAGAGCCCAGAACCCTGCAGGGCTCCCTGGTGCCCCTCAGCCTGCCGAGTGCTGGTCCCTCCCTGAAGCGGCTCACGTGGCCGATCTTCATCCACTGACGTCCTCACCTGCCATTTAAGCTTGACCCAAAGCACACCTGTCCCAGAAATCCCTCTCAGAATCCTCCCTGGGTGGCCCACTGGATTTAGCACACATACCATCTTTTCAGGGTTCTACTAGACCCAAGCCTCCTGGGGGAGGAGTCTCGGTTCCCATTTCCCATTCTCTTGGCACCTACTGCAGTGCCTGGCCACAGGTGGTCTCAAGAGATCTCAGTGACTTTTGGTACCTGGCTTGAAATGAAGGTGAAAGCCAGTTCTGTTCCAGGACACCCCTCATTTCTACTCTGGGTACTAACTCTCTGGGCTGCTCCCTGAAGATGAAGAAACCAAAGTACCTGAAGGTCAAAAAGAAGTTTAAGAGCTAGTTATCACCCCTCAGTCTCACATGTGTGCAGAATGGTCTTTTCAATGTGTCAGTGTGGCCAGGCTACAGCCCCTAGTTATTCAAACAAAAATCTGGGGATTGCTATGGAAACATTCTGTAGATGTAATGTTTTCCCAGTACCAGGAATCAAACCCAGGGTCTTTACACTGTGCTACATCCCTGACCACTTCTATTTTTCTTTTGAGACAAGTGCTTGATAAGTTACACAGGTGGGAGTCAAATGTGTGATCCTCCTGCCTCAGCCTCCCAGAGTGCTGGGATTAGAGGCATATGCCACCACACCTGGATATAGAGGTGATTAAAATCCATAATCAGTTATCTTCTAGTAAAGAAAGCACAGGTCGGCTCCAGATTATGATCTAGGATAATATCAACAGATTATCCCAGTTAATCTGCATAGGCATAATTTAATAAGCCAAAAGATGAGGACCAGCTGAAGAAGAAATTCTACCTGTGGTTAGCAGCATTTGTACAACTAGGGAGAGTTCTAGCCTGCTTTTCCTGACTACCTGCCCGGTGGAATTCCAGCTTGCTAGTCTGCCTTCCCATTCATAACACAATTCTTTGTTGCATACCTACATCTGTGTTCTACTGGTCCTACTTCTGATTGAAGCCTAACTCACATGGGAGAACTCTGCCACTCGTTCATCCAGTGTCTGCTTGTATGCTTCCTGAGGTGGGGAGCTCACATCCTCTTGAGGCAGCATACTCTACCTTTGGCCAGCTTCAGCTTCAAGCACGGGTATTGCTTCAACCCCACGGCACACTCTGAACGAGACTGGCTCTTTACCCCATAGCAGTCTGGCAGGTGACTGAAGCCAGGACTCGTGGCTCCATATCCTGCCATGTCTCTCCTGTGACATCTTGCTCCCCTCCTCTGACTTCTCAGAGGTTGTTGATGTCCTTCTTAAAGCTTGAAAATGCAGATGACCTGATGGGCTCAGAAGAATAGAGGCCTTGTGCTGCCACCTGGCCTCCACACAAGCCTGAGACAGGCCAAGTGTCTCAGACAGTCATGGGACATGGGCCAGGCCCATAGGAATCAGGGTCCCTTCTTGAAAGAAGAAATGATCTTGAACCTCTTCAAATGAGGAGTGGTGCCATCTTGTCCTCACTTCTTAGGTCAGTGCCACAGATCGCACGTCTGTGTCCCCCCAGTTCGTATGTTCAACCTTATTCCCTGGCGTGATGTGTTAGGAGATGGGGCCTTTGGGAGGTGAGCAGGTCATGAGGGTGGGGCTCTCAAGAATGGAATTAGTGCCCTTAAAGCAGAAGAGACAGGAGGACTCTTCCCTCTGCCATGTGAGGACACAGTGAGAAGAGGGTCATCTGCAAACCCAGAAGTGGGCCCTCAACAGACCGAACTAATTGTGTGTTGTTTAATCTCTCAGTCTATGGTCATTTGTTCTGGCACCCTGGACAGACTAAGACAGGCAGAAGGCAGGAGGGAGGAGTCCGTTCTCCATTTTGTGCTTAATCTCGGGGGTACCTGCTCTGGACTGATCTAAGGAGCTTCCCTGGCAGACGGTGTGTAGGGGGGAGAAGGCTGGCAGCTGAGGTCCAGTGGACTCTTGTTGCCGCTTCTCTCCTCCTTCCCATTCACTCGCTCCATTCCCTTCCCACAGCTGTCCTGTGGGGCAGGACCCAGCCTTTCTGGAGAGCTCCAACTCTCCTCCACCGGATTCCTGGTGGGAGGCGGTTCCAGCTGGAAACTCTCTTTTCCTTAAAACCACAGTCTCTACCTGGCAGCTACTTCTAGAGGCCTCTAGCTACTTTAGGTCCTTGCTACTGAGTAGCAAGGTGTGGGCCCTGCCGAGGGCATGAGAGAGGCGTGGTGTTCAATTCCCACTTAACTGCTGTCCCTTACTCTAAAAAAATAAAATGGGAGGTGTTGTTTTTATTTTATCTCCTCCTCCTTTTCCTCCTCCTCCTCCTCCTTCTTCTTCCTCTTCTTCTTCTTCTTCTTCCTCTTCTCCTTCTTCTCTTGAGTCAGTAAATATGTGCATTAGACCAGGGTAGACGAGGACATAGTATGGCCGGCTTCTCCAATCCTTTAATGTAGGAGTTTGACCCCCAAACCAAATCGTTTTTGCTCACAGTCACCCCCAGTATCACTGACATATGCCTTCTCCTGCCACCTTCTCCCTTCAAGATGCTGCTTAGAGGGGCGGGGACCAGCTTCCTCTAAACAGCAGGGGATTCTGACTACCTTGCTTCACAATTTGATACTTTATTATATTCAAACACATGAACTGTAGGATGCCATTACATGTTTCTTTACATTTTTGGAATGCTTGTTATTACTGATAATTAGTGAATAAAAATAGGTTTTAAAAAATCCTTTTAAAATACGGGCCACAAATTCAGAGCATCAGCATCCATTAGGGTTTGTTAGAAATTCAGACTCCCAGGCTCGGCCCCAGACGTAAGGGATTCAAAATCTGTATTTAGGCAAGACCAGTCAGATGGACACTGTACTCTACAGTTTGAGAGCATTAACCTAAGGCCTCTTGGGGGGAGAAAGGACCCAGTGTCCAGCACAGAGCACAGTGTCCCGTTCCCAGTGGCCAGTGTCCCCCTTACTAAGGGGGTTTTGCTGTGTCTTTGGAAGAAGCAGGAAGGGGAAGTGGGGGGGTCAAGGAACGAACCTTTGTGGAGGGGAGGGAGGTCAGCCCCAGCTTGACAGGGACCTACCCCAGGAGGCCCAGTCACAGACAGCCATCACACCAGACTGCCTCTGCTCTGGGTGGCAGTTGAGGTGGCTCTAGCTGGTGAGCAAGCACAGGTGGAAATTGCAACAGCAGCTGGGGGCTGGGAAGCTCCAGGTGAGATGCAGGTCTTTGGGGGCTTCTGGGAGCTGCTTGGGTGCAAGCGGTTTCTGGGCAACATGGGGTATGCGGACTGGGAGGTGGCGGCCTCAGCTGGGCACTTGACTGTCCTCTATGCTGCCATGACAGGCATTTGTCATGCGACTCTCCGAGGACCAGAGGCTATCTGAGGGGTCAGGGAACAGGGCTCCAATCCCAGCTCTGATGATACTGTAAGTGTGATCTTTAGCAAGACCCCGCTCCAGTCTGGTGTGCGCGGAGAGGGCTGGGGCTAGAATTCGGTCCCTGTCTGGGCTCAGCGCTCTATGAATAGAGGCCCCGTGTAGACCCTGCTGCCCATCCTCCAGCAGTTGCTACATTTGTGTAGAGGGGTGGCTGAGGCTCCCCGGGGAGCGGGTGGCATAGCTCCATGGAGAGATAGTCCTGCAGTTTCGGTCATTTATCTGTAGGGTGCCAGGCAAATTTCCCAAGCTCTCTGAGCAGTGTGGGGTGCCAGTGGGGGGCAACACCTGGCCTGCCACAGACATACATCTGTTCCCTGAGCCCCAAGTGGGGATAGAGACAGGCGAGAGGGGACCATCCCTGGTCTCTGCTAAAGTTTGCCTAGAGTGACAATGGTCTTGCTGGAGCTTGGTTTCTCCCCTTGCTGCTGGCTGACTTCGGGGAAATCATTTTCTTACTTTTTTATTACAAAATCAACTTGCAGATTCACCGTTTGTGCTGCCAGCTGAAAGCTGTTTATAGTGGTGATTTGCACTACATTCATCTGTGCTTGTTTATGTTTTCTTTGAAAATACTTATTGTGTTTGTCCTGTCCCCACTGTGGCCAGGTGTGTGTCTTCTATTTCTGTCCCTTTCTTGCCCCTACTGCCTCCATGCCTGCAGACCCCCACGATGATGCATGGGAACTGGACATGCAGACCTCTGGCCCCAAATACCCAGTTTGTAGATGAAGAAACTGAGGGTCACAGAGGACCAGAAACTGAGCTTTGTGGAACTGGAACTCGTGCCTCCTTCCTCCAGTCCAGGACAGGTTCTTCCACCAATGGGGACCTCACTTACTCTGACTAATTTTCTGCGGGACCTGCCTGTTCAAAAGTGGAGGCACTACCCTTGGGGAGGAGCTGGGAAACCTGAGTTAGGGCAGTGGGATTTGGAGGAAAAGCAGAAGGGATGGGCAGCTTGCTGTCCATTAATCCTGCTGCCCCCACCTGTTGGGAAGGAACAGAGGCAGCTTTGCCCATGGCGACCCTGAGGAATCAGCAGCTCCCTCGGTGGGGGCTGTGATGCTATATAAACAGTAATATCAATAATAGTATTAATAATATAACAGTGTCTACTCATCCCAGACACCGTCTTCTCATGATTCCTTTCGATCCTGGGAAGCAGATATTATTATTCCCATTTTATAAATAACAAAACAAAGTCGGAGAGATTAAGTAGCTTAAGGTCATACAGCTTGTGGTAGGGGGACTGTTGGGGTAGGTGAGGAGTGGGCTGAGATAAAACCAGGGACTTTGCCATCCTATATCACCCTGCAGAAAAGGCTTTCGGGGTCAGAGGAGAAGGGCTGGCCTACAGGCAGAGGAAGGAAATGCGGAGCGGCCCAGGTAATAATCCTGTCCTGGCTTCCCCCTCTTCTCCCTGGGGCGGTAAGTGCCCAGGCACCAGTGCTAGGCTGACCCTGAGAACTCCACTCGGGGTACCCGAAAGTCTGGGTCCTAATCAGTGTTGTGCCGTCAACTTGCTGTGTTTCCTAGAGCAAGTTATTTAGCTGAGAGGGTCACCATTAATATCTCCTCTTGCTATTTGATTTTATTATTTATTTTCACTCTTATAGTGTGCCGGACTTCCTTCTCGAAAAGATGTAAAAAGTGCAGATTCCTTCCTGAGACACCTGCTTGAATTTACAGTTCCCAGGGCTGAGGACAGAATGGAGGCCGAGGAGGGAGCAGAACAGATTTCCTGCCCTGCTCCATCCACTCATCAATCACCTGTCTCCGGTTGCCCTAGAGCCACAAGCATTTTGGACTGCGGTGGGAGTCTAAGCACCTGTGGCCAGCAGCAGCCTCCGGGAGGGCCTGGTGCGGGCGCAGGTGAGCCACACGCTCTGATTTGGGAGCAGCAGGCTGGGTGTGGGGCACGGGATCCCAAAGCCTCTGCTTCTGGAGTGCTTCACCAGGGAGCAGCCAGCTCCTCAGTGCTCCAGGACACAAGGGTCTGGGCTGAATCCCTGAAGTGGAGAGAGAACAAGTGGCAACTCGAGGGCACAGGAGCGAGAGAGGCTTTGAGTCCTGACTTTGAGTCCTAAGGCTGTGGATGAGTCATGTACACTCGGGCCTTGGGTTCCTCTGATGAAAAATGGGGGTAATAATGCCCATCTGGAAGAGCTGGTGGGAATTCGAGGGGATACAAATGAGGTGTCCAGAGAGAACCTGCCAGAGCGTAGGTAATACATGGTGGCTGCCACTATGTTCACTGCTGCCACTGTTAATAAAAATAATATGGGCTGGGGACATGGCTCAGGAGTAGAGCACCTGCCTAGCATGTGTGGAGCCCTGGGTTCTGTCCCCAGCATGGCAGATAGATGATAGATAGATAGATAGATAGATGGAGGGGCATTCTGAACAAGTGGAGAGGTTGGGGGCTTGGGAGTCAGATTTTGCCCCCCCCATTGCGTGACTCCCATCACCCCCTGGCGCCTTAGCTGTAAGAGGAGGGGGTGGTACCAGCTGATCCCCAGGCCCCTTCCTGCTCTGACAGCCCCTGGCTATGAATAGACCGGCTGGGGCCTGGAGGAGTTTGATGACTCAACAGCTAGGGAGGGCAAGGTTTCCCAAGGAAAGAGTTTCCATTCGTGTTTGGTGAACTTGGGGGGACAATGAAGGAAGGGTTTCCTGGCTGGGAGGCTGGGACTGCAGGAGTGGGAGGGATCCTCGCAGCCAGTGGAGGCTGTGACTAACCAGGTGAATGACTAAGTCTGACCCTGCCAACCTTCAACCAATCGGAGCTGCCCGAGAGTGCCCCGCAAGCTGGCATCACTAGGCAAGTTGAGGCTCTGCCAGGCATGGCTGGGTCTGGGCTTCACAGCATATGGAGGCAAAAGAAGCAGCCAAGAGACCAGCAGGGAAAGAGCACTGGCTTGGAGTCAGAAGACCCAGGTTCCTGCTTTGACTCCGCTGCTCACCAGCTGGGTGGCTGGGGGGGGGGTCCTCTTCTCCTCCCTCAGCTCCCCCCCACCTTCATCTGTCCAGTGCAGCTAACAGTACCTGCCCTAGCAACTTCACAGAGTTGTGAAGGCTGAGCATCAACCATGAGATGAAAGCACTGTGATCATTAAGGTACCGAATGAATGGGAGGTTCTTTCATGATTCCATTCAAGAGGGACTCCCCATGACAGGTTGCAAAGGGGGACAGATCCACAGACCTTGGACTCCAGATCAGGATCGGTCTGACACGGGGCCCCTTTGGCCATCTCATCACTGACCAGGCAGGGCTTCCTTAGATCAGAGCCCCCGTGGCCGGCTTCTAGCCAGGTGGCACAACCAGAGGGGAAGGTGACAAAAAGTCAGGCACGGTTTGGTGGGACAGAGACTGGCAGAGCCAGTCTGAGGACCCCAGAACTGCGTTGGTGGTCTGATACTGTCCTTCTGGCCAAGCACTGTATAAATAATCTCCAGCCCCATGCTCTGCCTCTAGCTGGAGCTTTTAGCGTCTCCAGAGCTGAGGACACAAGCACGCTGGGAAACAACAGCAGGGGTGGAGAGGAGCGCGCACCTTAAACCCATCAATAGCATTCTCCGAGTGCTCGCAGCTGCTGGTACCATGCTGGCACTGGGAGCTCAGTAACAGGACCTACAGGACTCTGCGCACACGGAGATTAATTACAGTGTGGCTAAAGACACAAAACACATCCCTGAAAATGTACATAACATTCAAAAGAGCCTGCACTGGTCACCCAGGTGTTGACAGTAAATCCTGCAGCGATCCAGAGCAGCGGCCTGGGAGGCTTCAAGAAGGAGGTAGGATCTGAGTTGGACCTAGATGGTTAGCATGGAGAAATAAACAGACGACTGAGAAAAAGGTGTGTCGGATGTGCATGTTGAAGGTGTTCTCAGGGTACAGCTGGGCTGCAGGGCAGAGGGATCATGTATGTAAGGGGTGAGAAATGAAGTCAGACACAGGGATTGAGCCAGGCATGAGTCCTCAGAATTTGGGTTAAGGTGCATGGACCAGATTCCAAGGGCAGTGCGGGGTGGGGGGGGACTGGGGGCTTCTGAGGAGGAAACTGGTACAGGGGGAGCTGTGCTTGAGATTTTTTTTCCCTGGCATTATTGTCCAGGGGAATGTGATTTGTTGGGGGAACGAGATTGGAGGGAAGGTGGTCAGCTGGGAGGTTATTGTAGCAATGGGGATATGGTAGTGAGAAGGAAAAGGGCAGTGAGCAAGTGATGAGGGAGAGGGAAGGTCTAAAGATGCTTTCTGGTTCTCAACAGCTGATCATCTCCTAAGATCAGGCAGGTGGCAGTGGGGCACTGTGGAGAGTGGAGGGACCCCAGAGCAGAGCTGGTCTGGTCCCTTTCAGGCTCCTCTTTGGGCAAGCTTTGGGTCTCCAGGGAAGCAGAGCCCCAGAACACAGTTCTGCTGTAGATAGAAGGCATATAGCATCCAGTTCTGCCTTTTACCCCCTTGACTACTGTCAACTCCCAGGAAAACACTGCCATTTTGTCATGAGCTACGCCAAATGGCAGTGACCCCCTGGGAGCCTGGCCAAGGCAAACAGGAGGGTCAGAGTGAGAAGAAGGGGCGGGGAAGAGGAGGAAACATCTCAGGGAGGAGGAGGAAACAGCTCCTGGGGGCATCCCAGTGGGCTTTGGAGGAAGGTGGGTTCCCAGTCTCAGAATCTAAGCACCTCAGGGCTGGCAAGCACCTTTGAGATCATTTTGGCCAACTTCTCCTTGTCTGGACATGAGCCTGAGATCCAGGCAGGAGAGGGGACTTGCCCAAGGTCACACAGCGGGGTGGTGAGGGAGCTGGGGTGGAATTATAGGGTCTTCAGAGTGGGCAAAGTGTTTAATTTCATCTGGATGCTTGAGTAGCACCACCAAGGGCCTGGCTGGAGGTCCCTTGCCTGCTCTGTGTGTGTGTCCTGCGTGTGCCTGTGTGTACCTGAGTGCCTGCTCCCGTGCCGTCACAGGATTGGATGTGCGTGTGGCTTCCTACTCCATGATCTGTCCTGGCTTGGAAAGGAGAGCTGGAGCCATTCCTGTGAGGTGACTGTTTTGCTGGGACAGCGGAGAAGGCTGACGGGGCTTTATCTGGCTTCCAGCACCAGCACTGCTGCCCTAAGAAAATTACAGGCACTGGCTGGTGGTACCCAAACTCCTGGTGCTAGCCACACACAGGCACACATAAACACATACACACACACACACACACACACACACACACACACACTCCCCCAGGCAGCACTCGCAGCCGCAGTTACAGGGTGCTTCAGGCATCCAGACTGGCCTAGAGTGCCCCGGAGTAACGTACCGGCATCTCCGTGCCTCCCCGGAGCCCAGCAGGTGTAGACCCGGGTGCGGAAGCCCATGCGCAACGCTCTAGGAGTCGCGCGCTCCCGCCGCTCCCACCCCGCGCCCCGCTCGCTCCAGGGCCTAGCCCGGCCACACCCCTCCTCCCGCCAGCCTCCGCCGGCCGTCCCTGCCCCTCTCTCACACTTCGAGTCCCCTGGGGTCCTCGCGCAGCCTGGCAGGACCAAGTTAGGGCTGGCCCGGTCGGAGATTGAGGTCCAGAGAGAGCGGTCGACGCCTCCCCCGGGTCCCGTGCCCGCAGAGCAGACCCGCCGGGCTGGACTCGGGCCGCCGGCGCGCAGGGCTTGGCCCCAGCCCCTCCCCGCCGAGGACCCCCGCCGCAGCCGGCCCCCGCCCCCCGCGCGGCGAGTAGTTACCGATGGTGGTGATGACGGTGATGGCGAAGTAGAAGGAGCCGGCGAAGCGCCACTGCACGCCGGCCTTGTGCGGCTTGAGGCGCAGCACGACGCGCTCGAGCTCCTCGTAGCCGCCCTGGCTGAGGTTGTAGCGCGCCCGCAGCTCCTGCTGCCGCAGCTCCAGCCGCTGCCGCTCCAGCATCTCGGGCTCCGACTCCAGCGCGTCGAAGACCGCGGCGCCCACCAGCAGGTAGGTGAAGGTGCACACGATGAGCGCCAACGTGCGCACATTCTGCCGCTTCATCGTCCCCCCCGGGCCGCCGCCGGCCCCCCGGCGCCCCCGGCCCCGGCCCTGGCCGCCGCTGCTGCTGCCCCGGAGGCGGCCTGGGGCATGGCTGCGCTCGCTCTCTCCGCGCCGGGCACCCGCTCCGCTCCCCGGGCCGCCGCCGCCGCCGCGGAGCTGTCCCTTCAGCACCACCCACCGCCCTCCTCCGCCCGGCCCCGCGCCCGCCCCCGCGCCCGCCCCGCGCCCGCCCGCCGCCGGCCGCCTCCTCCCGCCAGCCCTCCCGCCCAGCCAAATAAGGACTGGGGAGCCGCGCCGAGGGCGGGAGGAAGGGGGAGCGAGCGGGAGAGCCGGGCAGGACCCGGAGGAGGGAGAGAGGGAGGGGGAGAGGAGGGGCGGAGGAGATGGGAGAGACCGAGCACGCCAGCCCCAGAGAGCAAACTAGACCGGGAAACACGGGTAACTACGGGGAAAGGGAGGAGGAGGCCACGATAGACCCGGGAAGGGGTGCACGTGTGACCAAGGAGACGAAACCAGAGGTAGACACACAGATCCAGAAATAAAGGAAAATAAAGAGGCGGCAGGCAAATCGGGGCAAAGGGCCCGAGCGGAGCAGCAGACAGGGACACGGAGCTCCAGAGAGCTGCAGACAAACTGATGCCACAGAAAAGCTAGGAAGGGGAAGGACAGGAGAAGCGAGCCCCTCCTCCGCCCTCCAGCCAGGCACAGCACGTTATACTGTAGCTGGAGCGGACCTTGGGCCTTGCTGCCCTGCCCCTCCACACGTGGATGAGGAAACTGAGGCACAGAGAGGTGAAAGGACACACAGGGCGCACAGCGAGTTGGTGACAGCATGGGGACTCAGCCAGGATTTCCTCCCTCCGTACACACTCCCTCCCCTGAGGCAGGCCCTCACTGTTTCATCACTGTTTCAGAAGCCAGCAGGGCAGGCTGTGGACTTGGGCCTCCTCAGGCTCACAGGGGCTGTTCCCCAGGGCCTTCTAGCTTGGCCTCACCGACATGCCGGGGAGGGCTCCAGACAGTGCCAGATGCCAGCAGGACTAGGGTCTGACTGAAAAAGGGCAGGTAGGGCCCCTCGCTGACCGACCAGACGAGCGTGGGTGGGAGCTCCCTATGTCTCCGTTTCTTCGTTTGTCAACATGGCAGCCGCGGTGGTGAGGAAGGACAGGCGGTGAGACCCCACCGAGGTGTTGCTCCCCTCTCAGAGCCACGTCCTTATCTCTCTGTGAGGTGTCGTGGCAGATGATCCTATGGGCCTCACTCAATTCCAACAGCTCTGGACTTAGACCTCTGAGTGAGCAGAATGACTGGAATGCAAATCCCAGTGCCGAGAGGGTCAGGAGGTCCTTCACGGGACCCTGGCACACAGAGATATGGGAGGGGCTCAAAGCCCCTGACCAAGAGGAGGCTCAGGGGACAGTTTGCCAGAAAGGAGGACACTGTCTGCCACATCCGGGCTGGCCTGTCACCGCCAGACACCACACTTCTCCAACGGCGTACCTACCCGTCCCTCAACCCTCCATTCTACCCGTACTTGTTGAGCTTCTTCTGTGTGTTTGGCTGGGCGCACTACATTCGCTATCTCTAGTCTTTACCACAGTCTTGAAAGGTAGGTCTGCTTATGCTCATGGCCATTTTAAAATGGAAACACTGAGGCTAAAGGCAACACAAGCAGTCATCTGAGCTCACACAGCTGGGAAAAGGCTTCAATCTGTTTGCCTCCCAAGCCCCATTCTCTTCTCTATGACTCTTTGAGCCTCAGTTTTTCTGTCTGTAAAATGGAATGGATCATTATGTGCCTCTACCTAACTCCTAGGGAGTTGGTTTTAAGGGATCAAAGGAAGCCAGGTGTGTGCAAATGAGAGGATATGAGGCTCTCTGACTTTTGCTTCTTTGGATTTGAGTTTCTGGACCAGAGCTTGATGAGAGGACCCTGATTTTGTGGCACATTGTTCCTTCTACCCAGGAATGAAGGTCTTGAATTCTTTGTGGGCATAAACTGTCTGGCCATGAACTCTGCCTCAGCCTGTTGTGGGCTTTCCTCTTAGCATCTTCTGTCTGGCTGGAGAAAAAGTCCTCCACTTCCCAGCATCCTCAGGGTGGGTGACAGGCTCAGCTCTGTATACCTCCAACGCATTGACTCCTGGTTGCAGTCACTCAGGAGCCACCTCCCCTACCGCGTGTCCAGATGCACAAGTGGCTACTAGGCTTGCTTTCAGGGTGAGAATACTGTGTATCCGGGTCTGGTTGCCACTGGCTGCCGAGCCGGGCTACTGTACAGATGAAAGGCGATATTATAACTGAAAGAGCTTTGGAAAAGGAAGAAAGCTTCTCTTATTATTAATTATGATAAAGCTTGTTCTCACAGCACTCCAGAACTGGCAGGGCTCTTAGAGATCATCCAGCCCAGCCTTCTGCTGTTACAGGTGAGGAAACTGAGGCCCAGAGAGTAGGAAGGGAGTTGCTGAAGGTTGCACAGCGAATGAGGGGAGCAGGGCTCGAGCTCCATGCACGTAGCATCTACGGTGTACAGAACGAGAACATGCGTCAGTGGGGAGAGCGTGACGGCCATGGTGGCCGTGGAGTCCAGGAGAACAGTCTGGTCTTCTTCCTGCTCTTTCTCCACCTGTCCCTTGTTGTGGGGGGAACCTGGTAGGGGCTATGCTGGTGTAGTCTAGGTTTCTGAGTGGCTCCCACACTTGCAGGCGGGAGTCCTTTCCTCCTACTCTGGGCCTGGGTAGACTGGGCCAAAAACCTTGCAGCCCATCCTGCTTCCCTCCATGTGGGAAGGGATGCCCGGGAGATGTCTACCCTGCCTTCATTTACAACATCCCATTACCCTCCTGGTCTGCTCGTGTCTGTTTCCCCACTTCTCTCAAGAATTAGGCAAACATTATGAGGAAAGGGACACCAACAGAGTTGGGATAAATTGTATAGAACTTATTGTTAGTTATTATATTTGTTATAAACATCACACACAATTATTTTACAGCCTGTCTTCTACTCCATTCCCCTCTAAACTCCAGACACATCTGAGTACTTCCATACTTTACCTGACTCATGTGGCTCCCGTCAGCTGGGATGGTGGTGCCTCCTTGCCTCTCCCATCTTCTGCCTATTGGGCTCCTGTTTGGGCTTCAAGACCCAGCTCAGAGGCCACTCTTTCCCTTGAAGGATTCCCTAAGTGCCTCCCACTGGAACCTCTGACTCCTTTGTGCATCCAGACTCCTGTCTGAAGCTCCCATTCAGCCGGTTACTCTGCCTGCCTAAGAGATTAGTTGTCTCTTTAATATTGGTCTTCCCCACAGACCTGTGGTCTTCTCCAGGAAGGGCAGCCTTCCTTCTCTTGTTGCCCTTCCACAGCGCTTTGCACGTCAGTGCTGGCCCACAGTACACAAGCAAAGGCCTTGAAGAAAACTGTGGCCGCTGGGTTTGAGACCTGCAGTGTCAGTGGGAGAGGGGCACAGATGGCCAAGTCTCGGGCAGAAGAACCCAGGCACTCTGTGACTGCAGATGGACACTTCTGAAGCTGAGTGCCCCCTGTGAGGGAGGAGGAGGGCAAAGACAGATGCGGGTATCGAAAGCTTCAAGGAAGCACGCGACAACAGAGGGGGCACTGAGTTGGGATCCCAGACACCTGGAGTTCAGGGCCAGGGCTGCCGGGCTAGTGGGGAAAGCTGCACGGCCTCTCTGTGCTTCCGTTTCTTTTCTTATACAATGAAAAGGTTGACTTTGTGAAAAGGTCCTTTCCTCTTCTGGGTTCTGGGATGCCACTGACAGCCCTGTCCCTGTGGCCAGCAGTGCTTGTGGCACAGTGGCTGAGAATGTGGCTTCTGTTCATTTCTTCTCTGCCCTGCTTTCTGGACAGTTTGGTTGGAAGCTGGGTAAGACAAGTGAGATTAGAAATAAAGGTGCTGACTCTGAATAAGATGGGCCGGGCTCACTCCTGCTGAACCAGGGCCGTGTGTGAAATTGTGGTCTGCTCTGTCTGGCTCAGACCAGGAGCTCCCACAGGGCAGGAACAAGTCTTCCTCCTGTCTGTGCCTCAGCCCTCAGCACAGCAGCCCTGCAGAGAAGGGCTCTGCAGACACTCCTCTGTCACTGCCAGCCAGTGTGGCCGACCGAGGCAAGGGCCCATGGTTCACTGTAGGAAGAGGGGTCCAGGGCTACCCCAATATCAGCAAGGGGTGGGCCTTAGAAAGAGGAATGGGGCCTAGGAGCTGCAGAAGCAGAAGGAACGGCTGACACAGAGCACCGTGACAGGTATGGGTCTGATTCAGGGTGCCGTGGATGTGACCGAGGTGTTTCATGGTGTGTCTCTGCAGGGAGAGAAGTCGGGGGTTAGCTTGGCTTTACAGAGCATAACTGGTCCCACCGCGGCCAGCTTGCGTTTGTCAAGAGCCGCTGTTTGTTTAACATCCCAAGCCCAGATCAAACACGAAAGGCAACTGTGAGCAAAGCGAGACTCTGTGGCCCACAGGCGAGAGCCAGGCTGGGAAGCTGGACACCTGGCCCTCTCAGTCCTGCTCACGCTTCTGGCTAAATTAGAGCTCGGATGAAAGACTGTGAGCCTAAGACCAAGACTGGGATGCCACTGACAGCCCTGGGATGTGGCCCTACTAACAGTGAGAGTGAGGACAGCTGGTTTTCATGGAGCATTTGTGGGGCAAGGCTTGCTCTTGGGTGCTATTATCATAAAGCCTCAGTCCTCAGCCCAAAGCTTTGAGTCCCACATCTAATAGCTCCTTCCCCTAGACAAGACCTCCTGGGTGTCCTCCTTCTTGCTGACCATGAATATTAGCCTGCGGTGAACATCTTCAAACCTGTGCACTTATGGATCTGCCGGGGATTATAGCTACAACACAGATTCAGTGGTCACCTCTTGCGTGTCCACAGCATGCCACTAATCCTGCGAGATTGTCCTCAGCACGGCCATCTTGGTTTTCATTCCCCCCAGCAATGCATGAAGTGGGATCACTTCATCCTCCCCAGCACTGGTATTTTTCACTTTTCCAATTTTGCCATTTCTATGCACCCCCCCTTTCTCATCCCTACTCCCTTTCTCTTTTTTCTTTAAAACCTCCTGCTTCCTATACTTGGGGCAAGGACATGAACAGACACAGCCATGTGTGGGGTCTAAGTCAGGCCAGCAGATGATGAGAGAGTCTCCCACTTGGCATGAGTATGTGCATGCATGCATGTGTGTGTTTGTGTGTTTGCGTGTGTGTGTGTATGTGTGTGTGCATGTGCAGGAGTCTGTGAGCCTCAGAGCTTCAGCTTCAGTCCTGGTCCCTCTTCTCCCCTTACTTTGTTTCCCAAGCCTTTGTGCTCTCACTATGGCCACACTCGTCTCTGTATGTGGCCAAGAATCACAGAATAATTGAAGCTGGAGGAAACCTTAGACCCTTCCCACAGTGCCCACGAAGAAACCGAAGTCTGGTCAGAGGAGTGAGCACCTGCAGCCCACAACACACAGGCCCACAGCTGGGTCTCACACCCCGCTTGCCTGACTCCCAACCCATACCTGCAAGGTAAGTTCCCCAAACTCACCCTTCCCACTGGAAGAATCGAGTCCCTTAAGACTGTTCCCTGCAGAGACCCTGGAGCAGCTGGGGCCTGTCTTCCTGGGCAAACACATTGCTGCTAAAGAAAAGAGAGAGCCAGGAGATGTAGTCAACAGCCTCACAAATCTTGAAATCCTTCTTTGCTGGTTTATGGCGTCTGAGAAGCAAGCAGAGGCAGCCTGTTCTCAGCCCCAAACACAATCATTATAATAGCACTTGTGATGATTAATCAGCCAGTGAGTATTGAGTGGTGCCCATGAGATGCACCGCACTGTGTGTGCGAGTGTCTCGGAGTAGGGAGAGGGTGGGAGAGGCGACTTGCTCCTGATAAGCAGGATGCAGGTGTCCTTTCCTCAGCGGAGGGGCTCAGGACCGCTACGGCACTCCTTGGTACTGTCATGTCCTGTCTAGAGCTGCAGTTGTCCCTGCCGAGGAAAGAATTCTGAGTCCTGCGGTCCCAGCTGCTGGGCTCCAGATCATGCTGAGAGAAAGGAATGGACAAAGAGGAGCAGGTTCCCAGCCTGTCACCCAGATTAATGAGGGGCCTCGCTGGAGTGATGTACGTGGCACAAGTAAGAGAACTTGGATGTTCAGCCTGCAGAAAAGATGCAAGGGACATGTAAGCTGTCACATAAGGGAGGATTAACTTTACTCTGTGTGGGCTACAGAGGGCAGGTGATCTATGGGGGTGCTGCGACCAACCAACAAAGAGTTTTCAGCACCATATAAGATGGACTATTCTCCATGCCCTGGGAGAAGGGTGGTAATGAACTCCAGATCAAAATGGGTATGCATAGTCTGGTTGATCCCTTGGGCTGAGGCCATTTTAGAAGGATTCTAGGCACTAGTACTGTGCCTGGCATTTAGTAGCTCTGCAAGAAGTGCCTTTTCCCTGGTCTGTTAATTATATGAGTTTGAGTCTGGACTAGATGCCCTTTGTGGTTCAACTGGGCTCAGTCCAATTTTGGGGAGCAGTCTGTCTAGGGCAGGTTCTGTCCTTCCAACCTGGAAATGTTGTAATTTCCTGGCTCCTGGCTGTAGGAAGGGCTGCTCTGGGGTTCTTATTGCTGAGCCTGCCCAGTGCTACCTTTTCTCAGCTCCCTGAAACCAAGCCCAAAGACCACCCACATACACTCTACATGCTGCCACCTGCAAAGGCCCAACATACACAGGTTGGAGTGGGGACCTGGAGACCCTGGGACTCCAGCAAAGGAAATGGGCCTCCGGCAGGCTAATTACTGGGAGTTGATTCTATTAAGCAGATAGCTTGCTCTCGGCAAAGCAATTATACCTAATCAGCCCCTTGCAGCAGTCCAAAGGGACAGTCGTTTGAGCCAGACACATGCGTGAGCAGGAACATCAAAGCAGCCTGGGAACAGGCCTGGCAGCCTCATCTGAGGCCAGGACCACTCCTGAAGTGGGCTTTTTGGCCCTTCCCAGGCTATCCAGCTCTCAGCACTGCTGAAAGGGACTCAGAGATTTGGGGTAAGACTTGGCTCTGCCGCTAAGGAATTTCACTGAAGAGAGTACTTCTCAGACCCGTGCCTCAGTTTCCCTATCTGTCCAATGAATAGACTGGACTACAGAAGATTCTTCTCCAAGCTTAAAACTCTAGCACCTTTAGTCCAACTGCTTTGGATTCCAGTCCAAATTCAAGTGAGCTGGCCAGCTAGAGAAAAACCTGTGTGAAATCCCCAAAAAAGGAAATTCAATCTGGGTTTTAAAAACAAACTGATATAATACATTTTAAAAACGTATGATGTTTTTATTTTGTTCCTCTAGAAATTTTATGAAATGTGTGTTTCCACCCAAAACATCCATGATTTTGCTGACCACAATTTAGTGGGTTCCAGGCCCAGATTTGTCAGAGGAGTTAGGTCCCATTAGGGTGTGGAGAAATAGGAAGGAGGGTCCTGGAAACTAGGGAGGAGCAAGATGGAGGTAGGAGATGCCGGCCAGGTCAGTGGGTGTCTGTCCATGCTTGTTCTCATGGCATTTTCCTTCTCTGCAGGAAGAACTCGAAAGGATTTTGGATCCTGGAAGGGTGGTGAGGAGGCATTTAAACAGCAGTCCCTTCCAGCTAGTACCAAGCAACTGATGTGACCCACACTCACTTGCATGGCAGTGCAGAGGAAGGGACCAGAAGGCAAGAGGCCTTTGCAGTGCCAGCTTCTTTGAGCTGTGACCCAGGATGTGAGGACAACAGTCACTACAGAACCTGCCCCATGCAGAACTAGGGAGACTCTGTGGAGGTAGCGAATGCAAAACAAAGATGCAGCTCCATCCCAAGGTGAGGATGTTGTTGGCACCTGATACCAAGGATCCCCCTCCCGCCCAGCTGTTCTGTTAGTTTTCATGGCTGTGGCTTTGGGAGCAGGGCGGCCTTGCCGGAGCAGACTGTGGGGCCACCTGACTTCCACCTCCTCTGTCCTTGGTGATCTCAGACAACTGGTGCCCACGGGATCAGAGGAGGGCCTTGGGCTGTCCTCTGAGAGCAACCCTGGCACTGACAGGCAACGAATGGCCTTGCTGGGCCAGACATGGCCTTTGGGCTTATGGAGGTGGGGGCAGGTGGTGAGACACAACTTTGACTCGGGACAGGGGTGGAGGAGAGCTCACATTCCTGGCCCAGGCTCAGTGGAGAGGAGGAGGAAGGAGGCAGGACACAGGCTGGAGCCCCAAGAGAGGCCTGGATTATTCTGCTCCTCAGCCTGATGCTCACCATTTGCCTAGAGGACACATTTTGTTCCCCATCTTCTGGGAGTGATGGGAGAGAAGGCTAGCCCGGGAGGGTACTGGGAAGCCTCAACTGCCAGTCAAAGAAACAGGCATTGCTACTTGGGGGTGAAGGCAACATGCAAGGTGCCCAGCAGCAGAGTCACAGGATGAGGTCATGGCTTTGCTGGTTCTGCCTGGCATGGTCTCCCTGGCCCACTTCTCCAGCCTCATCCCTATTGCTTCATTTCAGGCTCTTTGCCTCTGCCATTTTCTATTCTTTGCATTTCCCTCCAAATGCACCCGGCTGTTTCTTGTCTTTATGCCTAATATATACGATACCAGGTACATATATGGATGTACTTAGTACTCCCAACAACCCTAGGAATGATATCATTCCTAATTTATAGATAAGAAAACTGAGACTCCCAGTAAAGCAACATGTCTAAGCTCTTACAGTTAAATAGACAGATCCAGGATTCAAATCAAGATCAGTCTGCCTCCTGCCTGTGTTTCTCCTCTGCCACGCTTCCTGTCTAGAAAATGACAGGGTGGAGCCAGGCAGCAGCAGGGGAATAAAACAGAAGGTGCTGTCAATGCTGGGTTGCACATAGTTAGAGCTTAGAAAAATACTGTCACACAGATGAATGAATAGCTCAGAGGAGAAGGTGGTGGGAAGGGCTAGGACCCAGCACCTGGGTTTACCCCAGAGGAACGGATGCTTGACTTTGAGTAGGAAGTAGGGCACAGCTGTGGGCGAGGCTTAGCAATTCTAGCTCACAAAGGGGCTGGGAAAGAGGACTATCAATGAATGGCTGGGGTCCCATCCAAGGTGGAGATGAGGAAGGGGAGGCAGAGCTGTCCAAGGCCCTGCCCTGACACAGCTCCCAGGCAGGAACTCAGAAGGGCTCCACATCTGTGCACAAACTGAAGGGTGCTGTGCCACTTTGAGCTGGGTGCCTGGGAGAAGGGAGATGTGTCTAGGCACCCCAGAATTCCAGAAAGGAAAGGACCATCCAACCACTTGGATGAGGGTTGGTCATGGCTCTGGGAATAATAGGGGCAGGGCGGGGACCCAGGCTCTGAGCTGCTCAGATCACCAGTGGTCCAGAGATGGTGCCGTCCAGCATTGCATGGAAACCACGGCGTGCAGGGAGACCGAGGTCAGCTGGGAGGCAGCGCTCAGGCGGAAGGGCACAGCGCCGTCAGTGAGATGGAAAAAGTGATGTCGGTAAAGAACAATGTGCGCCAAAGGAATGAGCTGTAACTGGCGGGATCCGAAAGGACAAGCAGGAAAACGGCTGCCAGAGGCCCAGGGGTGTCTGATGATGGCCTGACACTGTCCTGGAGGACAGATGGATCCCCAACCCCCAGGCTAAAATGTAGTTACCCCATAGGGTCCATGGCCCATTTCTGCTCCCCAACCCCATGCCATGCAAAACCCCTGGTCTATTAATAACTCCTTGATGAATTGAGTCACGCCAGGCCTCCTGGCCAGAGAATGCTGCCCTGTTTCTACAGAGAAGATCGAAGGAGGCAGCATAAGGCAGAGAAAGAGCATAAGTTCTGGGGTCCACAATCACTGGATGGATCCTGCCCCTTCCCAGCATGTAAGCCATCTTCCAGTCGAGGCTCCTGGCCGCCCCTACCCAGAGGATTGGGAGGGTTAAATGAGACAAGTGGAGCCACATTTCCTTAAGTCAGCACTGGCATGTTGTGGCCCCGTCTTCCCTCCTTCCATGATAAAGGCTGGGAAAATCAGTCTCACACCATAGCCCAGGAAGGAAGCCTTTCTCCTTGATCTGGCTGGGGGAAGGGACTTCCAGGTCCTGGCCTGGGCTGGTTGGGCTGTGGGAGGCCTGAGCTGATCAGAGGGAGCCAAGAGACCCAGGAGGCCCTCCAAAGTTTAGAGTCTGGAAATGAGTGCCAAAGGAACCTGTGTGTGGTGGAGGAGCTCAGCTGGTCTGAAGTCACATTTAAGAATCGAGGAAACAGAGGCTCGGTGACGGCAAGGGCCTGGGCTAATGTAACACTGGCACTCAGGCTTGAGTGAGCTCGAACCCTACTGTCAAGTTTCCTACCAAGAAAAATTTCTAAGTAGTGAAGGCAATGGAGAGCGTGACAGCAGCTGGGGCATGAGGTTGGAGCAGGTATCTGTGTTGGCTTTGGGAATCTGGAAGCGCTGGAGCTCATTTTTGTTGTCACAATTTCTGGGACCATCTCTGGCCCTGGGTAGGGCTCCAGCTTCTGTCATGCTACTCTGTGGAGCACAGCTTTCTGCAAGGGGGGGTTCTCGCCTGGGCTTTAGGGGCGAGGGAGCTGCTAGGTTGAGGCCGTGAGACTCCAGGAGGTAGCTGATCTCCAGTGACTTGACTGGAGGAGACAAGTGGCCACACCAAGCCCTCTGTCTATGCACTAATGGACTTGCCAGAAATAGGCTCTCATGTTTGCCCTGAAACTCGGATTTGAGAGCACATCTGGTGTGTATGTGGTCATGCCATCATCCCCACACCTCTGAGGAAGGAAGGTGGCTCTAGAGATGTTCACTCAGCCAGTTAGTAGATGGGGAACAGGACACCTGGCTTGTTCCCCCCAACACACTGCAGTTGGTGCATCTTTCTCCTCTTTCTCCTCTGTGCTCACCTCTAGGCCCTCTCAGAGGTGCTGTTGTCCCTCCACCCTCAGGACAGGTCTCAATAACTATAACTGTAAAGCCTGCTTCACCGCCCAGTGTCTTTGCCCTTTTGCTCTTGGGTTGGGCCAACCTTCTCCAAGAGTGGGACGAGAAGGACAGAAAAGGAAGCCTCAGACCTCATACAGACAGGGAAACTGAGGCACAGAGGTGGCCTGAGTCAGGTAAGGTTACCGGCATCCCTGTCCCCAGGTCCAACAAGAGAGGCCTAAAACTGTGGGGACAGGCAGCAGGCTGAGAAACACTGTTCTGTTTCCTTAAGCTCCCAGCTGGGACTGGGAACACCTAATCCTCTTTGAATAAAACAGAAAAGGGATTTAAAAAAATTAAGACACTAACCTTCTGAAACTGGACCCCCCCAAATACAGATTAACTTCTTTCCTAAGCTTTATTTTTTCATTGCTATAAACATCTTAATTCATGCCGACATCACAGGCAGCCTGGATTACAGATGGACAGAGATCTGAATGGCCTGGTCTCTGCCATATGTGTGTGCAGGTGCCTGTGTTTACACACACACGTGCATGCACGCACACACACACACACACACACACGCATGCATGCTCACCTGGAGCCACCCACGGAGCCATGGAGGAGGAGCAAGGAGCCAGACTTTATTTCCAGCTCTGCTGCTCAACCCTGGACCTCGGTTCCTCATTTGGAAAAAGGGTAGTTGGATCAGTCGACACTAACACTCCTGCCAGCCCGCCCTCCAGAGCTATCCTGCCTGGGTGGATGGGTGGACAGGTGGACAGGTGCTCTTCCTGATTTCCCACCTGCCCCCACCTCTGGCTTCCCCAGGGCCTTCCCTGGTTTTGCCAGAACCTCCTGACAGAATGTTAGGCCTGGTCCCAAACATGGTGGGCAGGGAAGCCTGTGCTCTGCTCCAAGTGGGCCACTTCTTTTGGCTTTGCACTTATTTCAGCTCTGCGGCAAAGGATCAACACACGTGAAGCGCCATATGGTGCTCTAGGCACATAGGAAGGGCATCTTGTAGTCTAAAGTTTTCTCTCCTGCCTCTCTCTCTTTCAAATGTACACCCTTCATCTGCTTTCATCACTAAAGAAGCCACATCGTATTTTCTAGTTTCTGGTTCTGCTCATTCCTACATCATATTACTCCAGTCAGTACCCTCAAATGGTTCCTTCTGCCTTGAGGATGAAGACTGGCTGGGCCTCATTGCCTATAGGCCCTGGTGGATCCAGCAGTGCCCACTTCCAGCCTGGCTACCAGGCCAACCTGCCTGCCCTACCCCCTGACTTTTGGAGCCCCAAACCCACTGTGCTTCTTCCATCTTGGCCCCCAAGTGAACTCTATCCCCTCTAGTAGTCCCTTTCCCCAGAGTCCTTGGTGACACCAGAGATGGTCATGTTAGGTTCCTGCGTGTCCTGATGATGAAGTGCCATTCTGACTGAAAGGTCCCTTGACAGTAGGCAGTAAAATGTGGGTCTCTCCACCAGGCCACATGCTCCCGGCAGGGGGAGGGGGAGAACAGTTTGGGGTGTCTTTAACACTGTCCCTTTGCATCTGCTTAATACCTAGTACACCATAGATATTTGTTGAGTGAATGGGTGGTGTTGAAAATGCTCTCTTGTTTTTTGTTTTTGGTGCTGAGGATCGAACTCAGGGCCTTGTGCTTGCTAGACAAGTGCTCTACCACTGAGCTAAATCCCCAGCCCTGAAAATGGTCTCTTTAAATGTAGCTGGAATGAGATTCAGCACCTTCTGTGAAATCTGGATGTAGAATTCCCTGAAAGAGTGTCACCCTCCTGTGTCCAGGTAGCCGAGTTTCCCTGAAAGTTCCTCTTTTCCCTCCTGACTTCTGACTTTTGAGAATCTCAAATCCTCAAATTATGTTTTAAACCTTCCTCCAACCCACCAGCAACATCGCCCCAATCATGCAACACACTTTAGATGCACATTTTCAGTTCTTCTCATCTCCATCTGACACGCACAGTTGCTTCCATACCTTGATTATGTTTTGGTTCTTGTGGCTGCAGCCAGCTGTGGTTATTCTCTACTCTTGTTGGCATCAGAGAGAAAGGTTGCTGGCTCAGCTGGGACTAGGAGAAAGATGTCAGGTTCCTCCACCATCTTGGGCCTGGGGAAGAGGTGGGCCTTGCAGCCATCTGGCTCTGACTGGAGCAGAGGTTGTTGGAATCCTTAGTTGACTCACTTTGGTCAAAGTTCCTCAAAGTGTGCTCAGAAAACGGGTCTTTTGAGGTGTTTTGCCAAAGAAAGAATTCTGTGCTTGGATACATCTGGGGAACTAGCTCCACTCAATTAGTCCTTAGTCACAAGCCGCAGAAGCCAAGTCTCCTAATTTAAGCTTAGAAAGGAGTTATTCTAAGGACTTGGAGTAGCTCAAAGAATCTCCTGGAGAGTCAGGAAATTAAGGTCAGAGGCAAAGCAGCCAAGAACAACACCCAAAGTCACATTGTAAGACTTGTCCCCAGAAGACCCCACTGCTGCACAGATACTTTGACTTGGGCCACCAGCTCTGCTAGTCCTGGATGTCCCCTCTAGAATGACTGCCAACATAGCCTCTGGAGACAAACTGTTGCTGGCGTCATCACTACCCTCACTGCTGTGCAATGGGTTTTGCAGAGTCTCCCCATCTTCACATTGGATTCAAAACGCATTTGACTCTGGGGTGAGGTCATGGACCTGCCCCCCTAGCTGCAAGAGAGGCAGGAACAATGAGGGTCAGCCACTTTTAGCTTCTGCACCGAGGCATCCTCTGCCTCAAACACAAGAAGAAGAAGGTGCTAGGTGAGCAAAATAAAGGATGATATTATCTACACTGTGGCCCTAGACCCCTCCCTTGGGAGTTCACAAAGCTGTAGAACAAGACTGTCCATCTCAGCACTGTTGACATTCCAGGCTGGACACTTCTCTGTTGTGGGATGTTCTGAACATCGTAGGATATTTATCAGCATGCAGGCCTCTACACACTGTACCCAGTACTGCAGGGCTCTGCCAGTTGTGACAACTAAAAATGTCTAAATTCATCACCAGATGTCCCCTGGGGGACAAATTCGCCTCTGGTTGAGAGTCACCATCTGGAGATCTGTAGGAAATTTGCAATACATTTGAGGGACCAAGATTGGTTTAACCTGCTTTCCCAAACTGGTTTGACCATGGGAAACATTTTTCACTAACTGAAGCTTCCCTAATTTTATTTCATGAAACTTATTTTGGGAAATGCCGGGCTGGTAACTGGGGATGTGGCTCTCGAAATTTTGTGGTAGGAGGTTGCACATGTTTCAGCAATTCCGGTCATTGCCTTCCCCACCTCCCTGAACAGGCTGGAGTCTCCTGGAGGACAAGTTTTGTAAAGGCTCAGGCCCTGGGGAGTTGGTTATGACTCTGGGAAACATTCCCAGGGTCCAGAGGAGGATCCCACAGAATGCCATTTAGATTGCAGGGTCATCCTTTTCCTCTTGACTGTGAACTTGCCCTGCAGGCAGAGTTAGTACCCTGACCGCCAGGAACACAGCCTTGGGAACAAACCGCCCGCCTATGGCTGGCCCTGTGGCCCCCTGCATGATTTGACAAAGACCTCACAAGACTCAGGCAGACTTCAACCCAGTCTATCTCCTGTGTGTGGGCCCAGATGCCCCATCTGTATTCCACACACACTTACCAGGTTAAGGCCCTTATTACTGTCCAAGGAAAGCGCTTGACATTGGGTTAAGTGTATCTGTCCAACACAGAAAACACTGTGATGAGCAGTCACAGGCCCCTGAAGAGTGGGCCACCCCCACAGGACTTGTGTTTGAGAAGGAGCAGTTTGGAATCGCTAGCCTGGAATGACACAGCAGAGAAGGATGAATACTTAGCTGTCCATTCTGGGGATTTCTGTGACCTGGCAGGTCCCCACATAGATGGCTTAGCTCCTCCCTGCAGCTTCATCTTTCGACCTCCCTCATGTGGCTATGGAGTCTTCCACTGACCTTGGCTCTTAACCTTGGGAAACTGGCCCAGTGGAAGTAGAATAATGTCAGGGTTAGACAAAGCTGCGTTTGATCTCTCACCTGTCCCTATGAACTTCGATTTCATTGTCGGTATAGATTTTTAAAACAGTTTTCCTCCCTTACATTCTAGAATTTTGTGTTTTAGGTACAGACAGGTGGCTCCTGTGTGGCAGAAAGTGGGGTCCCCTGAAGCCTCCCAGAGAATTGAGGGTCCCCATGCACTGGGCCCCAGGGTGTATCTTCATGGGGCAGGGGAGACAACTGGAGTGGAAAAAAAAAAAAAGGCCTGAAAATGCCTTGGATCTCAACCAGCCAGCGGATGCGCCAATGGAAAATTCCTGCTGTGTGTCAGAGGCCCACCTGGCCTGAGTGACAGCCAGCCAGACGCACAGGCCCCGAGGCGTGTTTAGACAGCACTTTCCTGGCCTGGCTGGAGTTTCCCCTGGCCCTTACCAATGCTTCTCCTGGAAAGTGGGTGGGGCCAGGCTGTTCTCCCGGCCCGGAGAAGCTGCGTGTGTCTCAGGTGCCAGGTGCTGGGAGTGACATAGTGAGCTTTGATGGAAAGAGTGGGCAGCAGGAGGCTCCGGCCCAGCTCCAGTTCTGCCTGAGCCTGTCTCTGTGACCCACAAGTAGCTGCAGCCCCTCTATGGGCCTTGGGCTTCCCATGTAGGGAGCACATGTGTGTGGACAGGCCATCCTCACCAGCCCTAACACCCTCGTGGAGCAGATCTACAGGTTCCAAGGGACTCACATCTGCTGCAGGACAGACCAAGGCCCTTTCACAGGCAGATCCTCGGATGACTCGGAGACTTATGCTTGCCCCCTGAAGAAGGTGGCTGAGTGGTTGTCTGTAACTGTGGGGCCAGTGACTTTGACAGTGCCTGCTGAAGTTCGCTGGGGTGGGTGTGGCAGACTTGGCAGGAGCAAAGGGGAGCCCTGAGCCTCAGGGTGCCCCACTGGGGCGAAATCCTTGAGTCTATGGACACGCTGGGAACCAGGCTGAATGCTCTGGTGTGGACTGGGCAGGTCACTGGGCCTGAGCATGGACAGGACAAAGAGGCCTCACTTTTCACACAGATCTTACATTCCTTGCCTCAGCTGTCCAGCAGACCCAGGGCTAGGAGAGGCTGCCTGGAGGGTAGGGGTGAGCATTGGGAGCCCTCACAGGATTGACACATTGATCAATATGGGACTACAGGTTCCCATCTCCTAAGGGTTTCATTGCTCTGAGACCCTGACGAGGCCTAGTTGGGGATAATGGTCAATTCACCAAGGTGATGCCTACTAGACTCCTGGTCTTCTAGACTCCTGGCCCACCCCACTGATCACTTCTTCTTAGGTAAGTTCCCACAGAGAACCTTTCTCAGTGCCTGTTACCACCCCACTTAATGCCAGTAAAGCATGACAAATCCCTGCCCACCATGGCAGCCCTGGCTTCCATGCTCTGTCCCCTGCCCACCTACAGACTAGTACTGGAGGCCTCAGCCTGACTCAGCCCAGTCCACTTCTCAGGCGTGTTGTTAAAAGGAAACTGGGTGGTGCATATAAGCCAGGGCCAGGTCAAATCTTGCTCTCACGACCCACTCAGGAGGCTGCTAATACCAACTCTATGCAGGAGGTATCCAGGCCTTCTCCTACCTTCCATCCTTCTCTAAGCCCAGAATACTTTCTCTGAGTTCTCCCAGCCATTCAGAAAGAATGGTCCCTTTCTCAGACCTTGGTCTGCCCCTTTCAGCTCCATGTCAAACTGCTTTCCACGTAGCCCCAGCTGCTCAGGGGCTTCCCAGTGAGTAGGCTGCCAGCATCCTGTGTCCCTGGGGCCAGCACTCAGGAAACCCCTTCTGATTCTTGTTCTCTTAGTTTCCAGCCAGTGCTTTCCCCTTTTCTGCATTTCTACAGGCTCCCCAGGAGCTTGGGTCATCCAGAAATCTCTTTCTTGCCCCTCCTGAGGACCAGAGCTAATATCACATTGTTAATCCTTGAAATCCTGGGACGTGGGTTAGGAATGCGGTACTTTCAGTGGTAGAGTGCTTGCTTAGCATGCCTGAGGCCCTAGGTTCAATCCTCAATATTGCAAATAAAATAAAATTAAATTAAAAGAGAAATTCTAGGATGCTCCAGGATGACTAAGATGCCAGTGTATGAGCGCAGTGATATGGGGATAAGTTGGCCTGCAAAGCAAGTACAGTGTCTCCCTTTTACAAAGGTCCTCGGAGACTTCCTGTCTCACTCACTGCAGCCATGCTGGGAGTGTGCAGGTTTTGAGAAGCAGGTGGCATCTTCTGGGCCATGTCACAGGGCAGGACATGGCTTCCTGGAGCCAAGGCCTGCAGCAGGGCCCTTCTGCCAAGCTGCTTGAGTATCAGGAGTGGGAGGTTGAGCCCCGAGTGGCCCTATTGGGAGTGGGGTGGAAAGCAGCTTAATCTGGGAGAGGTCTGAGCTGGGTGGAATGATGTTTGAAAGCAGTCATTGAATGATTGACTTACTTTTCCAGTGCGTTGCTTTGGTCTCACAGCTCAGTTTGCATCCTGATTTATGGGGAGCAGGGTTCCAGCAGCCCTGGGAAGTGTTCTGGTTTCTGCTGGGCTTGAGCTCAGGGGAAGAGGTGGAAGCAAGGGACTGGTTTGGAGTGCAGGGAGCTAGGAGCCTGGGGAGAGGCCTGAGGCTGCTTCTGCCTGCCTTTCACCACAGACCTTTTGGCAAAAGAGATGGCATGAGAACACCAATTTCTGTCACAAAACACAGCCATGTTTGTTGAAGCCACAAGGAAGCTGTGTGTGCTGGCCTCTCACTCTCTTCCTTTAACAGATGAAGCAACTGAGGGATGAGGGAAGGGGACATGAAAACCCATGTTTTCAGGTCCGAAGTCTGTCTCCCCAGGAGCACATGCAGCACCCCTCAGTCTGAGGGGAGAGCAGAGGAGGGCCTGGCGCTTGTCAGCCGGCAGGCTTAGGTGTCATCCTGGCCCTTCCGGTCCTGACTGTGAGTTGGGCCCATGTCTGAAACTCAGTTTTCTTATAAATCAAGTGGACACAGTGAGTGATGCTCTAGGGCTGGCTCGTTCCAGCTCCGAAAGCAACTGTGTGTGTTTCTTCCCAGCCTGCATTCAGTAGCTCGAAACAGGCCAGAGCAGAACTGTGGACACCGCAGAGATGGACGAACACTATACACTGGGCCTCTTCCCCCCATGGGCTGGCTGTTTAGCAGTTACCAGTGCACCCCTGGATGTGGTTCTGTCCTCATAAGACTGAGGGCTAAAGTCTATAAAGTATGGAAAGTTCTTACCATAAGGCTAGATTGAAGCAGAGACTCACAAATGATTACCGAGATAACATTTTTATGTTTCCTGCAAACTTATTATGTTTTATTCCTTTATTCACTTGGGAAACTAATTTGGGCAAGAATTGCTTTCCTCTGTCACATGGATGCGGATGTTCAAGCCCCAGAGGAGACCGTGTAACTGAGCACACAGGTGGTCAATGGAGAGACGGGATCTGAACTTGCATTCGTGTGTGTGGATCTTTATGGACTCTGCCCACTGCCCTCCCACAGGGCAGGCAATTTAGAGTCTTAGAAATATGAGAATACTGGTGCCAGAAGGAGCATTAGCCACCATCTGTCATCAGTGCAAATCCCTCCTGTTACAGACAAGGAAAGAGGGACGGGAAGGGACGTGCCCAAGGTCACATGGTTAGTTATGGCCAAGCTAGACTTCAGATCGTAGATCTCTGGGTTCCCCATCATCTTCCTCCTCTGTGCTCGCTTCGGCAGCACATATACTAATATCTCCTTCCTCTGGACCCAACTGCCATTAGAGCCCTGAACAGGGTGGGATTGTCCTACCCAGACAGCATGGCTGCTGCCAGTGGGGAGGGGATGGGATGGCCATCTGGTAGATCACTGTGTGTCCATCCTGGGGAGACAGAATATACCAATAATGCAACCTGCCCTGAGACAGCACCAAGTTATGTAAAACTATCTTGTAGGTCACCAACATTTTGTCAATCAGCAAACATTGAGAAGCTGTTGAGGTCTTCCCACATGCAGATCTTTGGGCTTCTGTGGGCTGCAGAGCTCTGGGATGATGGTCAGTGCTGGACCCAGCTTCATAATCTCTATGACCTCCTTTCCATAGTCCATCCCTCCCTCCTTTCCTTCCTCTCCTGCCTCCAACTCTTTACTAGAGAACCCTCCCTGGTCCACTGGAGGCTGCTTTGCAGCAAGTTCCAGAATTGCCTTGAAATTTCCATCCTTGGGCACCCTTTAGCCGGCGACTGTGGCGTGGGAATGTGGAAAGCTGGGTGAACGCCAGTGTCCTGCACAAGGGGCTGAGCCCCTCTTTGCAGGGCTTTATGCTCTGGCTAAAGCAAGGTGGGTCCTTGCTTAGCCTCTTCCTCTCCTGCCCTGCTTCCTGAGCTCCTTCCTGTCTCCCTGAGAGCACTTCCTCTTCCAGGTAAGAACTTTTCTCAATTCTCACACTGACCCTGCGAAGTAAAAATTATCATCCCTGTGTTACAAACAAGTAAGCAGTTTTAAAGAGTTTAATGGCTTGTCCAGGGTGACGCGGCCCACATGCAGTGTGGCCAGAATTCTGAACTCTGCCTCTGTGACTGCAAACCAAAGTTTAGGCTTTTAAACCAAACCTCGTGCTTGCCATTTCTGAACTATCCCATGATTTTAAAAGAATTCTTTTTTTTATCCTTTTTTAAAGGAATTCTAGGATTTTTTGTACCTCCTCAGTACTGTGGAAGCTGCTCCTTTTGCAAAGAAATACCCTCTGGACCTCCTGCCACTATCCCCCCCTAAACTGACCCTGTGAGCCCCTCTGGTAGCCAGGCAGATTTCTGATGTCTCTTTTCCATGTCTGCCTTCTCCCTCTCTTCCCTGAAATCCTTTAGAGCAGTGCTGGTGAATCTATGGCACACATGCTGCAGTGGACCGTTTGTACCATCGGAAGCTCTGAAAGAGTTCCCATCTCTGCCCTGGGGTAAGCCTTCATCTTAGTCTTTGCTTTCCTAGCACCTAGTTTGGGTCAAGCAGAAGCCAGAAATCTGTGAATATTGAGTGAGAGAAAGAAAGGAAAGGAAGGAGAGAGAGTGAGGAAGGGAAGAGGAGAAAGAGGGAGGGAAGGAAGAGGGACAGGCACAGCAGTGGGCACGGGGCTGCTCCTGGACCTGGGCAGGGGCACACACAGGGCTCTCTTGTCCTGCAGTGATGTTGGGACAGCTCTGATCAGTTCTTTTAGCTCTGAGTCATGTCATGGGGTAGAAGCAGGATGTAGCCTGGCACCCAGCAGCCAGTCTGGCACCTGGGTCCAGACCTGGCACCCAGCAGCCAGCAAGGACTTGATAAGGGTCAAATGAATAAACAAATGAGAATGTGGTATGAAAAGTAGGCTTGCTTTGCAGGTCCAATTCCTGGTGGTCCCTGGCCCAACCTTTTCTCTCTATTCCCCAGCAGCTGTCTTGGTTCATCACTTGTGTCCTCAAGCATCATTTCTCCTGAGGCTGCTGCTTGAACGAGCTTCTGAAACAGGCCCTGCCCTGTCTCTCCTCTCCTGGTTTAACCAATCTAATTGTTTACAGGGTAAACTCGGTCTCCATGGTTCAGTGTAGGAGGCTCTTCCCGAGTGTGTAGTGATAAGAAGATGGATGGGCTAAGGGGCCAGATTGCCTGGGCGAGAGTCCTATCTACATTGCTCTCTAGCCATTTGGCTTTGAGAAAGTCGCTTAACCTCTCTTTAACTATGTTGTCTCACCTGTAAAATGGGGACCATAACAGTAGTTATGTAATTGGGATGCCGTAAAGATTCAATGACTTAGCGCTTACGAAAGTTCTGGGCTCATGCACATTGCTCTTCCCGTGAGTAGTTCTCTAGCTGAATCTCTCACCATTTCTGCACCACTTCTGCCGCCCCTTGTCACCCCATGTCCTCTCGTGCCTGGGTATCCCGGGTCATGACATCCCTTCCTGGAACACACTGGCCCCACTGCTGTCCCTGAAAAAGTCATAGTCATCCTTCAAATCTTAGCTCAAATGCTGCCTCTGTGTCTAAGAAGGTGTTCCCAGCTCTCCCAGGACTGCTGGGGGCTCTCTCTTGGGACCTCCGTGTCGGGCACTTAGGGAATAATCTTCCTGTGTTGGAACTGCCTGTTGACAAGTCTGTGTACCGCCAAACTCCAGCCTCTTCCCAAGCCCTTTAGCCAACTCCCAATACAAATGGCTCCTGGTGAAGATCCAATACTGTAGAGACATAAATTCTCCTAAAATTAATCTATAAATTCAGTGAAATCCCAATAAAAACTTAACAAGAGTTCTAAAAATGTAATTTTACAAGCTAATTCTAAAAGTCATGTAGAAGGGGAAAAATGGACAAGAATAGCCAAGCAAATTTTGATACAGTAAGAAAAAGGAGGAGGAAATAGCCCTTCTACAATCATACTTTTGCTATAAAGTGATCAATACAGAATGATTATGTAAAAATAGGTAATCCAATCAGTGGAATAAACTAAAAGGAAAAAAAAAACTAGATTCATGGAAATCTAGTTATGCTACAGGGGCATTTTATATCAGTAAGAAAGGACTGACTGTTCGAGAATAGTTTGGGGACAATGGTTTAGAGACAATCGAGTTTCCCCTTGGGAAAAATTAAGTTAGTTAATATATCGGTGATGGCTTTGCTTCCTAAAAAGAGAATTCATCCTAGGTATCTCAACCAGAAAAGAATTTACAGATGGTATATGCTATGGTGCAAATGCAGTTGGTACTCTCTGAAACACATGTTGGAATTTGCTATTTGGCAGAGTTGGGAGGTGGGGCCTTTACAAGGCAATTAGGTCTTTAGGAAACATTAATACCTTTCTGGAGGGAGTAACTTCTCACTCTTGAGGGCCTGGATTAGATATCAAGAGATAGGGCTGCTATACAGCAAGGCTGGTCATTGTATGTTTCCTCTTCTGCAAGCACCTGCTTCTCTTTCTGACTTCTGTTATGGCCTAAAGCAGCACAGGACCCTCACCAGAAGCTGAGTAAGTGCTGACACCATGCTCAGGGATGTCTCAGCCTGCAGAACCATGAGCTGAATAAACCCCTTTTCTTTATAAGTCACTATCTCAGGTCTTCTGTTAGAGCAGTGGAACAGACTAAGACAGGATACAGAGCAGCCTGACTCGTAAGGAGTGTTGAAGAGAAAGTGTTTAGGTTGAGCTTACAGAACACTGTCCAAAGCCACAGTGCAGGACTGAGCCACTGCGGGAGAGGATGATGTCTCTGCTGCAGTCTGGAAGCTGCCAGAGAGTAGGAAGTGGTGCCATGATGCTGCTCCAGAATCACACCACCCTGCTCTGGATCTGCACTGGTAAAATGGAGATTGGGCTGCCTTTTGTCTCACCAGAACTCAAAGCTTCATGAATTGTAACCACTTTGATCCTGAGGGAAGCAGATTTCATGAGGGAGTCAGTAGGGCAAGAGATTTGTCAGAATAATGCCTGCGAAAGAAATATAAAGCAAAGAGGTATCTGGAATGACTGAGAAAGCTTTCCAATGGTGATGTAGTCCTGATACCTGTGAAAGGAAAAGGAGAATGAAAGGAAAACACCTCAGTGGTTAAGCTCTGAGAAAAGTCTTGGCCAACACAAAGTTTGCTCCCAGAGAGATCGCATAGTGAGAAGAAATGGCAATGTACTACTTCCAAGTCTATGCTCAGTCATGATACCAAAAACATCTAAAGAGGGAAATCACCATTACATCTGGAATCTTTGCTTTGAGGATATCTGCAAACACCAAATGGACATTGACACGAATATCAATTGGACAATATATTGTGTCTAACTGCCACAGATCCCTACCCCACACCATATCCAAATTTTCAGATGGATTAAAGAGACACAGGTAAAAACAAACAAACCTTTGCAATTATTAAAAGAAAAGTAAGAAGACACAGGGACACAGTTATATAACCTTAGAGAAGGGAAGACCTTTTATGAAACAGCACAAAATCTAGAAAATATAAAGACATATTTTAAATTATTTTATTATCTTTTATGTTTTAAGAAAGTAATTAATGTTAACATGCTCAGATGAGAAAGTAGATGGTTTCCCTCTAAGATCAGGAATAAATCAAGGATGTTTTATCTCACTGGTCCTATTTGCAGCTGTCCTGAAAGTCCTGGCTAATGCAATAGGACAAGAAAAGGAAATGAAATGTATACAGAATAAGAAGGAAGAAACATCACTCTTGGTTTGTAGATAACATGATTTTGTGTAAAGAACTCCCACAAATTAACAAGAAACAACCATAAGCAATAAAAAAAGGATAGCAAGGTGCAGGACACAAGGTTAGCATATAAATTCAATTGTTTTTCTCTAAACCAGCAACAATTAGAACTTAACATTAAAAGCACAACACCATTTACATTAATATATTAATATGAGAGGGAGGAGAGAGAGAGTGTCAGGCTTTGGTATAAATCTAAAAAAATGTATAGGTGCTATATGAAGAAAATTACAACACTCTGTTGAAGGAAAACATGGAAAATATTCCATGTTTATGGAGAGGAAGATTCAGTAGTGTTAAGACATCAGTTTTTCACATTTGATGAATAGATTCAACGCAATACAATCAGAAACCCAGCAAGTCATTTTGTGGATTTCAACGAACTTGTTCTAAAGTTTGTATGGAAAGGCAAAAACCCCAGAATAACCTGAAGAAGAACAAAGTCAGAGGACTGACACTACCTGACTGCAAGACTTGCCATAAAGCTACAATGCTCAAGACAGTATCATATTGGTGAAAAAACAGACAAATAGATTAATGGAACAGAAAAGAGAGCCTGGAAATAGATCCTTACAAATATGGTCAAGAAGCCTTTGACAAAGGAGCCTTCGACAAAGGTAATTCGATGGATAAAAGATAGTTTTTGCTGCTGGAACAATTAGATCTACATGTGAAAAATCAGTGAATTGAGACACTAACCTGACACTTTTGGTAGGAACTGCCTCGAAATGGGTAAAAAGTATAGAGATGACATAGGACAAAATCTAGGTGGCCTTGGATTTGGTGATAACTTTTTAGATATACCACCTCAAACATGACTCATGAAAGAAGAAATTGCCTAGTTGGACTTTGGTAAGATTAAAATTTTATGCTCTGTGAAAGACATTGTTAGGAAAAGAAAAGACAAGTAATAGCCCAGGAGAAAATCTTTTCAAAACATTTATCTGATTAAAAACTTGTATCTCAAATATACGGATGAGTCTTAAAAGGCTAGGTGTAGATCAGTGGTAGAGCCCTTGTCTAGCATGCACAAAGCCCTGGGTTCAATCACCACTATCAAAGCAACAACACCCCACCAAATTTAAAAATAGCAAAATATCTGAACAAACACCTAACCAAAAAGATAGACAGGTGGCAAATATGCATACAGAAAGATGGTCAACATCGTAGGTCACTAGGGAATTGCAAATTAAAACAGTGATGAGTTTCAGTGTTTAACATTCTTAAAGTGGCGAAAATCCTCAACACTGACAATACCAAGTGGTGAAGAGAACATGGAGCAATAGGAACTCTCATTCATTGTTGTTGGGAATGCAAATGGCATAGCCACTGTGGAAAATGGTTTGGCAGTTTCCTGCGAAGTGGAATATCTAGGTAACCCTAAGGATAGGCTTACCACATGATCTAAAAATCATACTCCTAGGTATTTGTCAAAATGATTCAAGAGCTTTGCCCATACAAAAATCTGTATCCAGGAGAGGGGGGAGAACCAAGATGCATCATGTATAGGTACAGAATAAATGTAATGAATGTGACCATTGTATGTAGAATGTACCAATACATGTTCTTGGCTTAAAATAAAAAAAAAATCTGTATCCAAATGTTATAGCATCTTCATTCATAATTGCTAATAAGTGGAAGCAACCAAGATATTGTATAATATAGGTGAATGAATAAACAAACTGTGGGCTGTAAGTACAATGGATTATTATTTATTCATCAATAAAAAGAAAGATGCCATTATGCCCCAATAAATCATGGAAGAAACTTAGGTGTATGTTAAGTGAAAGAGTCTGTCTGTAAAGGCAACATGTATAATGCCAACTATATATCAGTCTGGACAGGGCAAAACTAGAGGGACAATAAAGATCAGTGCTTCCTAGTGGTTTAGGGGAGAGTGAAAGAGATGACTAGATGGAGCACAGGACATTTTTTAAGGTGACAGGACTATTCTGTATGATATTAAATGGCAGATACATGGCACTATGCATTTGTCAATACCTGTAAAATTATAGAACGCAGAGAATGCACCCCAATGTAAACCATGGGTTATGGTTAATAATGATGTATTGATACTGGTTCATCAATGTAACAAATGTATCACACTAATGCAAGATATTAATAGTAGGGGAAACTGTGCATGTGAGGATTAGGGTACAAAGGATGGATGGGAAATCTATACTTTTCTGCTGTGAGTTTCTGCAACTCAGATACTGTTCTAATAATGGCTGCTAAAATTTGAAAGTAATTAATATATTTGGATGCAATTGTAACTGACAATAATAGCCACTCATTCTAATTTTTTCAGGACACTTCTAGTTAATACTTGTTATCCTGATGTCCCATCTGAATTAATATTTGTCACTCTCAAAAGTGTATTGGGTTGGATGATAACTTATATGGTCATCCTAGATAAAAGGATATTTGTGCTGCTATATAAAGAATTCCTATAGAGCAAAAGAAAAAAGATAATCCAGGAGAAAAATAGGCAATGCATGTAGGTAAGTTTCAGTGTTTAATCTATCTATGGTTAAAGTGAGTATTTTTTTTGTAGGAAGTGTATAGTCAGATCATAATTTAAAGAAAAAATTCAATCAATCTATGCCTTTTAATTGGGGTGTTTAGACCATTTACATTTAATTTTTTATTATAGTATCTGGAGTGGCTAAATTAATATACAAAGCAGACTTCAGAGTAAGGAATATTTCTAAAGATAAAGAAGATCACTTCCTAGAGTAGAGGAATCAATTTACCAAGAGGACACAGCAATACCAAATGTATATGTGAAACAAAAACAAAAAGAACGATGAGAATAGACAAACCCACACAATCATAGTTAGGGTCTGCAAATCTCCATGCTCTTATCTCATAATTTTCTATCCTTGTTATATATTTTTATTCTTTTTATCTCTTTAAATAGTTGATCAAACTTAAGGCCTTTTTCAGATTACTTTATAGTCTCTAGTTTCTCTGATGCGAGTTACTCCATTCGTTGAGCTAGTAGAATGTCTGCCTTGGCTGTGGACTTCCCCTGTACTTTAAATTCTTGTCTGGGAGCTCACTTTCACCAGGTGTTATTTTTCACGGGACCTCTGAGTTGTTCAGCCTCCTTACAGGTGATTTCATTATTGCCTCTTTTTTGGGGATTGGCCTCTTCTGACTCTGTATGGTTTCTGCTTTATTTTTGGTACCTAGAAAATTTCTTTTTTCTTGCTTCTGAGCTTAGCTATATTTTAAAATGAAATTTTAAAAAGTTACATAATGTTTTGCTATTTGGAACAGTTTGGGGACATTCTCACATCTGATTTGATTTTGGTTTTGACTAGATGTCTTAATAGATCTTCTATGACAAAATATTAAGTCAGCCTGCACCTTCTCTCTCTCTGTTTGTTGTCTTTTGTCCTGGAATTATAAAAGTATACTTTTTTTAACTGAGAAAAAAATTACATTTCAGGATTTCAAGTGGTGTCTGCCTTTTTGAGGAGACTAGAACTTGCTTTGTAGAAGATGTTCTTTGGTTTCACAATGCACCACTTGAGCTGTCCCCCTGAGCTCAGTAAAGCGAGAACCTGCCTGCCTGTCTTGGGGAGGAGAAAGCGCTCTGGGACCCTAAAAGAGATTACTGACTCATGAGATGTTAATACCTTTTAGTAATATACATTTAGTGAATTGGTTGAATTATGTCTCTGAGGATTGTTTTATTTAGAGCACCACCATCTCCTAATTTGGAATCAGACTATCCTATGCCTGAAATTGGTGTGTTCTTGCAAAGTCGTGTGTATTGCTGTGGAATCAGTTGTTTGCATATGATAAGGACCTGGGTGGGGGAGAGAATCGCTCACTTCTTTAGTTTAGGCAGAAGCCGACTGGCACAGCCCAACCGGGACTGGCAGCTGGCATCCCAGGGAGGTGCTGTTTTAATCAACCAGCTTTTCAGAAGTGCCCTGTGGGTGTTTGACAGCCCCATGATCAGTAGTGCAGGGAAGAGGCCGGTCGTGGGGCCGGACAAGAGAATGTAGGAGGCAGAAGTGAGAGGAAAACATGATTTCCTGGGGCTGGGGTGACTTGGGGTCACTTAGAACTGGACTTCAAAGAGGGGCAGGCGGGCCTGGCCTGGCAGTGGGAGGAGCCACATTCTGAGGTGTGCAGGGCTCCAGAAAACTTGGAAGTCAGCTCTGAGCCCAGGGCCTCCAGCAGCAGTGGCCGTAGCGGGTCCTTCTGTTCTTCTCATGGCTTCCCTTGACTCAGCCGTGGTGCAGTGCTGTGCGGAGAACTAGGAGGAAGCCTGGCCCACGCCATTGTGCTTGGTTCTGGGTGCAAAGGGCTAGGGGGGGAGCTGGGCTGGAGCACGCAAAGCTTTGCAGGCCACACAAAAAATTGGGCCTTATCTTGTAGTCCATGGGGAGCTGCTGAAGGACAGTAAGAAAGATGGTGGTTTGCCATACTGCCCTCCCCACGGTACTGGGGACTGAACCCAGGGCCTTTTGTGTGCCAGGCAGGTGCCATACCTGTGAGCTAAACTGCTGAAGGATGTTGAGAAAGATGCTCATAGCCAGATGTCAAGACACACACCTGTAATCCTTGCATTCTGAGAGGCTGAGGCAGGAGGATCGAAAGTTTGAGTACAGCCTGGGCAAATCAGTTACTTAGTAAGATACTGTCTCAAAGAAAAACATTTAGAAAGGGAAAGGGGTGCTGGGCATGCAGCTTAGTGTGAAGACCCTGGGTTCAATCCCTAGACCACATACAAAACAACAACAACAACAAACAACAAACAAAACAAAAAACAATTATGGTATGATCAAACTCGTATTATATAGAAAGAAAAGCTGGGCTCTATAATGACTTATAGAGAGCTGCAGGGGACGTCTGCTGCTTTAGTCTACCCAACACCTCTTTTGTCCCTCCGGGGACCACAGAACTCTGTGGGGACCTCTTCCATGTGGTTTGGTGAGAACTGGTTGACTCTTTCCCCAAACAGTGAGTGTTCTCAGGCCACGCATGCCACTTCAGGGGCCGTACCATGATTCCCGTTTGTGTGGATGAACTGGGCCTAGAGTTTGCCCAACAGAGTTGCTAAGAAAGATCGTCTTGTTTTGGTGAAATCTTGAAACTTGTAGGATATGAGTGTAGGGCTACTGGTGACCAAGAAACCTTCTTGCCATGTAGAGAAAAAAAAATCTTTGTGAGAAGCCGAGACACAGAGCCTGAAGGATGGAGCTTGAGGCTCAAGGTTTAGTCGTGGACAGCGCTGAGTAGAAACAGGCAGTTGAGGGAGAGCAGCCCAAGGGCATTGTGGAGCGCTAGATTCAGTCAGTCTTCCCTTTCACATAAGCCAATATATTTTTCTTGCTTAACTGCTTTGCTGCATGTATTTCACTTACAAGTGCCATGTTCTCCCTTCTCTGGACTCAAGATCCCCAGTACATGTCACAGCTGAGGTAGTTTGTAGATGTCCTCCACCTTAGTCCTCCTCTTCCGAATTAAGACGTCCACATGAATTCCCAGGGGAAGCCTTTCTAAGGGTTATATTATGCTAAAGTACATGATGGACTCTTTGAAGAAATTGAGATACAAGTTTGATTCCCAGTAGTCAAGTGCTGGTGAGGACTTTTGAGGGACCCTTGCCATAGCCATGTATGACCTGAGGTCTGTGCACATCTATAAAGAACAAACGACTTGGCTCAATCATGGGGAGTTCTGAGATCAGACCTGGAGTAACCTCAGTTTCTAAGTGGGAGGGAAGGGGGCGTGTCCCTCTAAAGCATCCAAGACTGCCACGAAGTACCAGTGAAACCACTTAGGCATTTTAACTGGCTGTTGATGAGCCTATCCATAATTTAAAAGTTTCTTTAAGAAAAGGCAAGAGGGAGGGAACAGGGAAACACAGAGACTCACTTTTATTATCTGAGCGGAGGTAGGGTATGAGTGTTCACATATGAGGGATGTGTGTGCATGTGTGTGTGTGCATGCGCATGCAGCATGCATGAAGCAGAGAGCAGTGTGCTTACTTCGTTCCTGATCCTACAAGGGTGTCTGCAGTCCCCTTGGTTAAGGTGACCTGAGGACCTGCCTTCAACGGAACAGAACATCCTAGGGGATGACCCTCCTCCAGGTCCATGGAGCCTGCACCAAACCTCACCAAGTTCCACTCTGTCTACTTCCTGGCCCCTCACAAATTACAAAATTAAAACCCAGATGACTGCTGTTTGGGTAACCCCAAGTCTTATGGCCTTATGGGGCCATCATGCCTTTTAATGTAGAAGAATAAATGGATCAAGCCCTCAACCCAAACTAGAGGGGAACCCAGGGTTTCCTGCAATACTTTTGGGGGTTTGCTCCCAATTCTTTCTTACTCTGATATTCTGTTTCTGCTGAATTCCCTCCCTCCCTCCCTTTTCCCCTTCCTCCTTTATTCCTCCCTCCTCTTTTCCTGTCTCCTCTCCCCCTTCCTCCCTCCTCTCCTTCCCTCTCTTCCTTCCTTGTTTTCTTCCTTCTCCCCTCCTCCGGAGGCTGTTTTCTCCTTTCTCCTTGTGTCAAAACAAATGTAAAGCACAGACTTTTTCCTTGATTCCCTCAGAGTAGCTCTAGCATAAAGCATATATAACATATTTTTCACTACATGTTATTGGTAGAACTGGTTGCATTACACACACACACACACACACACACACACACACACACACACACAACTTAAAGTCAAATATCAGCCTTTTCCTTGATTATGTCCCACCCTCCCAGTAGCCAGTTTCCCTCCTTAGGCCCAGCCTCCACCAGCATCACCACCCCCAGCCTCCCCTTTGCTTCTCCGGTGGGGTGGCTCAGTCCTACCCCTGCCCCGGCTGCCTCTGGGTCAACTCTGCCTGCCCAGAAGCCTGCTCAGGACCAGCTTTGAAATGACTTTTCCTTTACCACAATCAAATCATTAGTCTCAACTCCTTCCCCTACCAGCCTCTACAGGCATGTAAAGATCCATCATCCCTTTGATATGAATTATGACACCTCCTTGGAGGGCAGAAGTAGATGGAATAATTCTGTGGGTTGTTTAAATAGCAACTTTTTCTTTCCTCCTGCTAAAGCTTAACTATAGCCCAGAGATGCCTGCATCAGCCCCACCTGCCTAGTTTGATGTGCCCTACCCTGGCTGGCTTCACCATCTCACTTGTCAGCACACCCCGAGTCCCACTCTGCCCCGCAAACTAAGAGCCTTCTCCAAATAACCACGTCCTTATTTCCCCAGGTCTTCTGCCTCCCAGGCTGGAGTACCAGCCTCGAGGTCCCTTGAGGCATAGGAAGACCCTTTCCTTCCTCCTCCACAAAGATCTCAGAGGCCTCTGATTTCCTTTGTGTGGCTGAAGGTCTCACAGTGCACAATTCAGACCCGGGGCCCCTAGGGCTGTCAGGTCCCCAGCACCAGGCAGAGCACCAGCTCATGGGAAGCACTCGAGAAATGTTCACCTGGTTCACCCGGAGCTCCACCGTGTCCCGGGCCCTGGAGGGAAGGATTCAGACTAGAATTTGCTTCTCCAACCTTGCACAAACTATAGACCTGCTTTCCAGACTGGCATCTGACCAGGCAGCCTGGGAAGGGTAAGGAGTCCTGTCCTGAGAGGCAAGACTCAGATTTAGGCTATTCGTACTGAAACTTACTTCAAGGGGTAGGTAGCCCCCTTCCCCTACTTGAGCCTCTGCCCTCATCTGAAGAGTAAAGGCCTGGATGAGATGAGGCCCAGAGAGCTAAACCAGTCCTGGGAAGGGGCGATTTTACTTAGGGCAGGGGTTCATCATGGTGCCTAGAGCGAGGTGCCCTGCAATGGCAGAGGCTGGGTGGCCCGCACTGGAGGGGTCAGGGCTGGATGGCCACTGTCCTTGGAGGTCTAGGATGCTGGGTTCTGAGGAACTGAAGAGACCAGTGCGCCTGGGATGCAATGGGCGCAGGAGGGAGTCACTCAGGTAAGACTGGAGAGTTGGGCAGGTGCTGTGGACACCTTAGTGAGGCATCCCAGGGCAATGGAGACACTGAAGGAGGTTTTCAGAGGGGGCCTGGCGTGATCTATCTGTATTCTTAAAAGAGCATGTTCAGACTGAGGATATACCTCTGTGGTAGACCATTTATCGAGCATGAATGAGACCCTGGGTTCAATCCCCAGCACTGGAATAAGGAAAAAAAAAAAAAAAAGAAAGAAAGAGCGCCTCTGTGTGGAGAAGAGACTAGCAGGAAGCGCACATGGAACTGGATGAAGGCGAGACAGGAGCAGCCTTGGTCTAGGAGGATGCAGCAGAGATGAAGAAATGTGCATGAGGCCAAGGCACGTTGCTGCCATCAATATGGTGGGCAAAGATGCCGGACACCTTGGGTCTCCCAGAACCTAGTCAGGGCTCTTCGGCAGGACACAAAGCCTGCGGCCATTTGTATGTTGATGAATTCAGCCAGCCTCAGAAGGAAGGGTCTTCAGGTCCACTGAGAGCTCACAAAACTTGGCTGCCAACCTAGATGTTACAGTTTAGATATAAAGTCTCACGTGTTCAGAGGTGGAGCTTTTGGAAGGTGAGTGGATCACAGGGACACTATACTCATCAGTGGATGGCCGAATGTGCTGTTGGGAGGTAGGGCCTTTTAGTCGCAGGTGTTGGGTATTTTGTCCCAGTGATAGGAAAGCGACTAACACAGAAGGTGACTAGGTGGGAATCTCGTTCCTGTCTCCCAGTGATGCTGGGAAGGGAAAGAAATGAGGGACGCTTGTGAAAAGGGCTAGAACTGGGCTTCTGCATTGGACCTGTGTGTGACCAAATGTCAGAAGGACCTTCATCTTCTTCACTGGTTTCCCATCCTCTTAGAGGGCGAGAAAAGCCCCTGCTAATCTAGCTTCAGAAAGCCTCGCTTCTAGGTGTGGTTCTGGTTCAGCTTGGCTACTCCAACTCTCAGAGGCCTTTGGGCTGACTTCCCGCTTCAGGACTCTACTTGCCAGTTCTGGCAGACAGGTGACTCAGGCAATTGGGTTTGCTTGGCCTGTGATTGGGTGGTGCTCTTTGGATAGATGTGAGGTCCTGTGATCCAGGGAAAGAGAAAGAACAGCAAATAGGGGCTTGGCATGAGAGGGGAGGCCACTTGCTAAATAAAATGCAGATCAAGGCCGCCGTGGCTGCCAGGAAGAGAGAAGTGGCTGATGAAAACCACATGTCTCTGAGTAAGTGGACCGAGGAGCCTGCTCTGTGCGCGTGCTGAGGATGCTGCTGTTGGTCTCCCATGCAATGGAAAATCTCCTCTTTTAAAGAATACAGTGTTAAGAGGCACTCTGAGACTAACCACATTTCACAATTAAGTAGTTCACAAGGTCAGTAAAGGAAGGACAAAATAAACCGTCTGGAAAGGTCTTGCTCAATAACAAAATTTGCTTAGAAGTTCAATGTCACACTCCAAAATGGTAAAGATGGGCTCATTCTGTAGCTTTTTTTTCCCTAAAAACTTCTTCAGGGATAGAGAAGCATTGAAAAGTGCTTTAAATAACGATGCGATTATTGTGCTTCCTGATGTTTGAAAAATGAGAGTAATTTTTGTAAAAAAAAAAAAGCAAACTGTCAATTTTTACTTTTTCTAAATTGACCCTGAAGCAAACTAAAACCAAAGACAAACCTTGCTACTGTTCACTCTTAGTCTGCAGAATGGAATTCTGATTTCTTCACCTGACATTCGGTGTGATGTGCTTCCATCTGTTAGCAGGCTGGACGCGCGCGGCCTCATGGCCACCTCCCTTTCCCTGGGATGCCCCTTATCCTGTCTACATGGAAAATGTGAGTTACCCCTTTGAGGAGGCTGCTGGGAATGGAAGCCAGGGTCTCATACAAGCGTGCACTTTCCCACCGAGCTGCATTCAAGCACGGTAGCCATTCTCGAAAGATGCCAGTATCCAAATGCTATCCATCCCGCTGTACTTGCCATCTGATTCGTTTGCTCAGAGCCGGTTCTCCATGCAATTTGCTGTCTTGTCATCTATTTTCTTGACCATTTTAATCACAGCTATTTTAAAGTCTAGATCAGAAAACCCCAAGATCTGGATCCCCTGTGGGGCTGCTTCTATTATGGAGATGGTTTTGGGCTCTGACTGATGTTACCTTTCATCACAGAGGATTTATTTTTGCTTTCCGGAAGGCGGTCAGAGACGCAGAAGGTCATCCTAATCCAGCCTGGGATTGAGCTGGTTTGCCGCTGGTGGTCAGACTTTGTGAGGCTTGCTCTATTTCTGGCTCACCCTTCCTCCGATGCATAACTTCTCTGGGGTGTTCACTGAAAGCCCGGCTTGTCTGAGAGGGCCTTTCCTCTTTAGGGAGACTTCAATTCCAAGTCTGTGTTCCAAGCCCCATGAGGCTGCCAATGACTCTGCTCAGCTCCCGTCTCCCACTTGGGTGGGCCTTTAGGGAAAAGGGCCTCTGACCTCAGTGCTGACCTCGTGTGCTTCTCTTCCTCTAGAGATCCCTGGCCCTCCGTCCTGCTTGCCTTGCAGTTTGAACTCCAGATTTGTCTCCCAGCCCAAAGAGACTACCAAAACCTCCAACTCAAGTTCTCAGCTTCTTCACCCCAACTTCCAGCTTGGTATTTAGCCCCTTGGTCACCTCCTGCTCACTAATTGGCAGTGCTTCAAGGGGCAGAGGAGCTTTGGATGTCACCTACACACACACACACACACACACACACACACACACGTCACCCGCCCTCTGGCTCCTGGCCTCTTGGGTCGGCTGCCTTCATACAGGTGGCTCTAGGATTCTCTCCCTCACTCCTGATGGGAGGACTGGCCTTCAGTGACTTGCTACGAGGTTCCCAGAAGCAGAACACCCTGTCCATTCCATTAGAATGGGAGCTTCCTGAGGGCAGGTGTCTCCCCTGGGATTGCTCCTTCACCACTGGAGTCCCTGGGTGATCCTCTGGCTTTAAATATCACCAGTGCCTGGACATTTCTAAATGTCTGAACCTCTGTTCTGAGCTCTTAGCCCCATGGATTTACCTGCCTCTTGTCATCTGCGTGTATCTGTTGCACAGACACCTCAAACTCAACGTGTCCCAAACCTTGTTCTTCCCCCAAAGTTGGATCTCCCCGCTTTCTGCTGCTCCTTGGGTCAGAGTCCCACGGGTCACCACTGACAGTTTCTGCTGGCTCCCCTCCCACATCCGTGTCCAAGTGTGGTGGATTCTACCTTGAGATGTCACATGAAGTCATCCAGTTCCCTCCTTCTTGAAGCCACAGCCTTGTCCCAGCAACCGTTCCCCTCCTGCTGGCCGCTCAGTAGTCTCCTCACGGTGCCCTCCGGAGCTCCATGGCCTCCTTCCAACATATCCGCCAGCCACCCTATGGGCAGAGTGATCCCTTGAAAACAGAAATCCGATTATGTCATTTCTCGGCATCACACCCTCCAATGACTTCCCACTGCCTCTAACGGAAAGCTCTGAAGCTACACCCTCAAGGAGCTGCGGGCCCTGCGGGTTCTGCTCTCCCGGCTCTTGTCCGTGGCCTGCAGGCTGCCCCCACAGCCTTCTCTGTCCAGCCAGTCTGGCGGGTTCTCTCAGGGGTCCCTTTCCCGGGCAGGGAAGCCCCTTTCCCTGTGTCTGCCTCTCTGCTGCCTGTCCTTTCAGGCCCAGCTCAATGTCCCCTCCTCGGAGGAGCTTCCCTGACCTCTGAATAGATTACATAGCCCTGTTGGCTCACTGTCACTGCGTCCTCTGCTCTGGTGATAGCACAGCCGTAATTGCGTAGTTAATTGAGTGACCACTGACTGTGTCTCTCCCCTACCATCCTCTAACCTCCGCAAGGCCAGAGACTGTGTCTGTCTTGGTCACCGCTCTATCCCCAAGAGTTGCAAAGTGCCTAGAAGACCTTAAAAGAGTTCTAAATGATGTTGTAATTAAATGGAATAAAAGTCAGACAAGGAAGCAGATGGTCGCCCCGAGCCCCAGCCTCACTGCATGGCTGGGAGCACGCAGCAGAGACAGTGGCTAGAACAGGACTTTTAGTTAGCAAGTGTCTGCGAGCATGACCATAGAAATAAGAAATTCTAAATTGCTGTCTAAGGCACTTTTCTTATTGCTGAGCATAAAGCACTGGCTGGGGAGCGCACAGCTCTGGGTTCCAGTCCCAGGCCTGGCACAAATCATGACAAATAGCAGTTTTATAATGCTTCACGGTTTATAAGGCATTTCCACAGATAGGATCTCATTAGACGGGCTCTGTGACCTCCAGCAGGCAGCTTTTAGAGGCCTGTGGGGAGGGAGGAGGCTTGAGAGGCAGCTGTGCTGTGGTCTCCCCTGGCCCTTAGGCAAGTCTCTGCTCAGGACTCTGTCTACTCTTCTGCTAAAGTGAAGGCACCAACAAGATGACCTCTAAGGTTTGTCTACGAAATTTTAAGATTAAAAATTCACAACTGATTAACTCATAAAGCAAGTTTGTGGAGACTCTTTTCTTGTCACATAGCTATTCCCCACTCTCAGCACTAGCGTCAGGGAAGTGTCACCAAAGGTTCCTAGCATTACCTGGGGTGACTTAGCATGGTGTTCCATGAGAATGGACAGTGAAACAGGACCTTTGTGTAGGTTGTTTGAGAGCCAATCCCAGGAAGCAGAAGGGAGAGGCTGGTGAACAGGCAGGGAAGAGGAAAGGTGGGGTGGGCGTCTGGGACGACTCTGTGTCTAAGGGCTTTGATGCCACTTGGACCTGCTAAAGCCACAGAATCACTCCAGAGCTGTCTCCCAGAAGTACGAGTGAGGGGAGCCCTTCTCCACCATCTCCCATCCCCATCGAGTCCTTGAGGCAACATTCGTCAGTGGGAGGTGACTGAGCTCATGTGGCCATCTGCACAGCAGTGCCTGAAACCAGGGAGTGATGTGGGCACCAGGATGTCTGATGCAAGTCGGAAAAAGGGAGAGTCACTCATCTCAGGGCCCAAAGACATTTCCTTCCACGCTCCCACTAACCCACCCTGGTTTCTGAATGTCAAGGACCCTCACCCTCGTTTCGGGGAGCTCTTCAGTGTCTGGGTTATTGAGAATGGGAAGAGAGGATGCCTGTCATCTGAGCTCAGTAAAACCTTGGGAAAGAAGCAGCTGTCCTTCTGCCGGGCCCTGAGCGACAGCCAGGATGGAAGCTGTGACCCAGAGTTCTGCCACAGCCAGGCGGGGTTGGTGTATGTGTTCCTCCCCTTGTACATGTGTGGGGCGCCCCAGAGCTGGTGACTTCCATGCTCCCTGTGGGGAGACTCTCGCCAGCCTCCCTGGTGGAATGGTACTTATGGTACTTCCTCTCTGTCTTCTTCCTCTGTCCTTCTTTTAAAAACTCCAGTCTCTGCTTCCCTCAGCCTTCCCCTCTGATTCTCAAATGTCTAATTTATCAATAAAAAAGGAGCACTGGCTGTTTCTAGCTTCTTCTTCCCCTGCTGTAACAATTCTACTTTCCCCCCAGGCAATGTGAGGGGAGACTAAAGGGAAAACAGTGTCTTATGGAAAGGTAGGGGAAAGAACATAAAGATTTAAACTTCTGGATATTATATGTCCACATCACTCACAGGGCTTCTGGGAGATGTGCACATGTGATGTGGGAATCCATCGGGTCCCATTTGGTGCTGCAAAAGGTCCTTCGTAGGCTCTGCTTCCTGTCCAGTGCTCTGAGCTCCCAGGCCCCCTGCACCCTTACTCTGGGGCTTGTGGGAGCTTATAGGTCCCCACATCCTGCTATCAGGCCAGGGAAGCCAGGAGCTTTGCCTTGGACACCCTTCCCTCCTATGCAGTGTATACCGGCGCACTGCACTGTGCCAGAACCCAGGGCTCCCTTTGTCTCAGGGAAGCCAGGCTCCAGCACCAGATTCTCAGCGCACCAGGGATGTTTCGGCCTCCTTCTCCTGCCGTTGGGTACTGAGCAGATGACAGTCTTGGCCTCTCTTTCTCTCTGCCTTCTTCATCCCCTCTGTCCCAGGACTCCAGGACGCCCCTCCCATCCTTGTTCTTCCCTCCTGCCCAAGATGCCCCTAAAGAAACCAGGATCTGTCCCCCAGGCCTGCTTCTTGCTACATGGGAGGAATTTCTTAACTCCTCTCCTTGGATGAAGCATAGCTTTCTAGGCAGCTGGGAGCTCACATAGAAGTCTGGTTGGGTTCAGAGCCGGCTCAAGTGGGCTCCGCTGTGGCCTAGCACTCCACCACATGGGTGGAGGCCCTTGGACTGAGGAAATAGATCTGTATCCTGTCCTTTACACATTCCTTTAATAATGTGTATGGTGTATGCCAAATGGTAAGTTAGAATTTAAACACCCCTTGGCATTTACAAAATAACAGCTTTAAGATATAATTGACATACTATACAATTCACTTTTGTGAATTATGTACCTCGGTGGTTTTTAGGCTATTGAGAGCTGTATCAGCATCACCACCATCTAATTTTAGAACATGTTCACCATTCCAGGGAAAGCCCCCATTAGTAGTCATTCTCCAGTCTGCCTTGCCTTGGGTCTCCGTGGATTTGTCTAGTCAAGATACTTCATATAAATGCAATCACAACATGCGGCTTTTGTGATTAGCTTCTTTCATTTCGTATGTTTTCAGTACGGTTTTATTCACATTGTATCACGCATGGATACTTCATTTCTTTTTGCTACCAAATAATACTCTATTTTGTGGATACACTACATTTTATTCATCCATGCATTATTTGAGTGACATTCGTGTTGCCTGTACTTTTTTGGCTATTATGAATAATGCCGCCATGAATATCCTCGTACAAGGTCTCGTGCAGACGCAGGTTTTTGTGTCTCTTGGATACACATCCAGGAGTAGGGGCATATGGTAACTCTGCTACACATTTTTTCGGAGAGTAGGTGCTGGGGGTAGAACTCGGGGGCTTGTGCTTGCTAGGCAAACGCTCTACCACTTGAGCTAAATCCCCAACCCACTCTGCTACACGTTTTGAAGAACTGCTAAACTTTTCCAAGAGGCTGCCCCATTAAAAATTCTTACCAGCAATGCATGAAGATTCCAATTTCTCTCTACATCCTCACCCACACTTGTTATTTTCCTTTTTTTAAATAGTTACTCTAGTAGGTGTGACGAGCTATCTTCTAGTGTTTTCGTTTGCATCTATCTCCCCGATGGCTAACAAAGTTGATCATCTTCTCATGCTCTCCTTGGCCATTCAGATGTCTTTGGAGAAATGTCTATTCAAATCCTTTGCTTATTTTAAAATTAAGTTGTCTTTTGATTGTTGAGTTGTAAGAGTTCTTTACATATTCTGAATACGAGTTCTTTTTTGATGCCTGTTGAATTTTAAGAGACATCTAAATCAAGGTCGGAGCAGACGTTGCTTTTTTAAGAATCTCTAGTGTATTGCAAGGTGACAGAAACATTGCAAAGAATACATTCCATCCCACACAGACCCTAGAGGGAAGCATAAACTGTAGGACGGTCCTTCTTGGGAGCAGCTCGCTGCTCAGTTATACCCATTTCAAATCCTTGCTGAAGAGGAGACACAGTGTAGCCCCAGCGTGCTGGACGGGGAGGGATGCAGGTCGGTTAGTGTTTTGAAGGCAGAATCACACGAGGGATCTTTCCTTCTTTCTTTCTTTAAAGCATGGGCTTTTATTTTTTGGGCAAATGAGATGCTACATTAAAAGCGTTTTGGAGTTGTAAAGGGATATGCAAATATAAGGTGACACTCTTATTGTCACTATTATTATTTGTGGGAATCAATGAAAATCCTGTCTGGGATGAAATGGCAGATCAAAGAGCCTGTGGGGGTGGGGCAAGGACAAGGTGGAAGGATGGGGGCTGGGAGGATGGAAGCTAAAGTAAAGAGGAGGAAACCTCAGCTGGGGGGCTGGGGATTTAGCTCAGTGGTTAGAATGCTTGCCTAGCAAGCACAAGGCCCTGAGTTCTATCTCCAGTAGTAAAAATTAAAAAACAAAAATAAAAAACAAAAAATACCCATTCGGCAAACCTTGGAGAGAGAGAGGGAGAGAGAGAGAGAGCGCGTGTGGGGGGGTGTGTGTGTGTGCGTGTGTGTGTGTGTAGGGGGTGCTCTGTGATTTCTGGCTCATTCATTTAGCACCTGTATAATAACTTACTTAATACTTTTCTTTAAGTGTGTTCTCATTTCTTTGAAGTAAACAGATACGTTTATAAAGCAAAGTTTGTGTTGCAGTTATAAATTACCAGCCTGCATCATTTTCCCAACAGAAGGTATGAAAACAAACAGTGTTATTTAAGTCTCTGCATCTTGTTGCCCTCTGGGCCTGGAACACTCTCCCAGGCATCTCAGCCTGTCTCACCACATGCCACTCAAGTCCCTGCTCTGGTGGCACCTCTGCTGGAGGCTGTTTGGGCCCCCGGTGGCTCCAGCACCAGTGCCGGCCAGGTCCATGCCTTCGGTCTCTAGTCCGAAGCTAGCTGTGGGGTGCGGCTCACAGGTTCACATTAACGAGCTTGTTGGGCCCCACACGGGCAGGCATTCTTTCTTCAATTGGACCCAGCTCAGCTGCCAGTGAACAGGGGTTAAGTCAGGAGCTAAAAGCTGTAAGGTGCAGGGCTTACAGCTCTCCTTTGTTTCTCTCCTTTGTTTTTATTGTGCTCATTTTAGCAAGTGTCAGCTGAGTGTTACAGACACGACCAGAAGGTGCCAAGCTGCCACTCGCACCTTGTGCGCTCGGGAGGACGCAGGAGATGGGGAAGGACGCTGACTCCCACGTGTGATCTCAAAGGTGCCGTGGCTTCCCCAGCCCTCGGGAGTCCCCAGACCCGCAACTCACCCACCTCAGCAGCATCACAACCCCGCAAGCTTCTTCCTTCCCCAGAGGGAAGGAAGGAGTCAGGACTCTGTCCGCCTCACGGAACGGCCTGGCCATGAACAGACCCAGCTTTGGCAGGCAGGCCTGGCAGACAGAAGCCACTCAGCACATGACAGTCGGAACTCAAGGATTTCACAGAAGGTGGATTTCACTGTGGCTTTGCCCGCTGAAGTCCTACCCTTCCTTCCCCGCTCCAACCTTTTTATTTTCTTTCTCACTCACGTTTTTTTTTTTTTTTTTCCCCCAGTACTGGTGATTGAACCCAGAGCCTTTGCACTAAGTTACATCCCCAACCCTTTATCTTTTTTTTATTTTTGACAGATGTCAAGTCTCTAAGTGTCTAAACTGCCCAGACTGGGCTCAGACTTCCGATCTTCCTGCCTCAGCCTCAGATTACAGGCATTTGCCTCCGTACCTAGTTCAGTCCCAACTTTTAAAAGTAATAACACTATTTACCCTTTACTGAGTACTCAGTAGGTATCAAGTATCTTGCTAAAACCAGAGCCTTACTTACTTCATTCTATTTTATCCTTGATGTAAAGTAGGGATGTATTAGTTCCATTTCACAGATTTGGGAAACCGAGACTTAAAGTCATTTTCTCATTTGCTCAAGGCGATATAGTGAGGAAGGATACAGCTGGGTCTTCAATATTTCAAAGCCCAGCGTGTCAACCATCTCATGTTAACAGTCACTTAAGCACCACGGTCTGCATGAAGACTCGCTGCCCAGCAGCCAAAACTCCGTACTGTCACCTCTGATGACATCAGCCTCCATCTCCTGAGGTGTGCGTGTGCATAGGAGGTAGGGGTGCGGTGCACGTGTGTGTGTGTGTGTGTGTGTGTGTTGAGCATACATTTCTTGTGGTCTGAGACCACAATCATCGTGTGTCCCCAGGGCTGAGTGGAGCCCCTGGCACACTGGGATCCGTGGAGTAAATGAAGGCAGTGGGGTCTGGGTTTTCTTCTCTCTCTGTAGAGGACAGATGCAGCATGTGCAGTTGTGTGCAGTTGCTTTTTCAGAGATGCAGATGAGCTGCGTCAGGAGGCCCCTGTGCTCTTGCCTTAGGAGATCGTGGGAAGGATGTGCCCTAGACCAAGAGCCCAGCACGGACCACTGAGGACTGGCGTGCAGAGTGTCCCAGAAGGGGGAGGAGGGTAGTGGCTTCTGGAGGACCTTCCTGAGCTGTGACGCTGTGGCTGTGCCGGCTGTCTCCTCTGTCTTTCCCAATTCAGTGTCTGGTCTGCTCCACCCTGCTCTCTGCCCCTGCAGAGGTCAGGGGCAGAGGAGGGTGTTTATCATACATGTTGTTGGGTCAGGGCTAGTGGCCACTGGGTTAGAAGTCCCAGGATGCCTGCTGGTTTCCAAAGAAAACCTGACCTCACCTCTGTGCGGTATCCCTGTATTAGAAACTTTTCCTAATTTGAATGCGCCTTCTATAGGGACCCTGACTGATGGCCTGGAATGTCCTTTTCTGTGCCTTAATTTGGACCACCTTTTGAGGGAAGGGTCTATCCTCTGCATCCCATACCCAGCACAGAACTTGCAACCTGGGTCTAACATTTATTCAGCACTTACTATGTGCCACACATTGTTATCTACATTAACTCAACTAATCCTCACAACAATCCTGATTATCATCCCCCTGTACAGATGAAGACACTAAATCACAGATTGAGGAGCTTGTCCCAGGCCAGCCACATGGTCAGCTGGGCTGTGTGACTCTCAAGACCGCTCTTGGGTTGTCTTTCCATTTGTGATTTTGGGGGTGATGTCTTTTAGCCTAAGGAACCAAAAGAACTTGTTTCTTTGCCACCCCAAGGGTAGAAGTTGGAACTGGGTTACCATGGCAACCAAATCAACTGGTTGTAACCTCAGATGAGCCCCTGGGGCCCAAGTTCTGCTGCTGACAAAGGGAAGGCTGGGTTGGCATGGGCCAGTGTTTGAGGTACCAGATGCACCGGGAGGACCTGGAAGAGTACCAGGTGGGTGGGCCAGGGAGGAGATTCTGGGCTGGGAGCTGGGAACTTCCCAAGGCAGGTGGGATGAAGGGGAAAACTCTTGCCCAAGGCACTAGAGTTTGCCAGGCAATGCAGGGATGGCTCTGGCTTTTGCTAAACCTACTGACGTGGCCTGGACCAGTCCTTTGAGGCCACCCTCCATCTCCTGATCCAGAGCCCAGTGCTTTGCCCTTGTCTCTGATCCCCATTGTCCGTCCGTCCTGCTAGGCCTCCTGCTCAGAGCCAGGGAGAGGGGGAAAGAGGCCATTTTTTTCTTTGCCTGCACCTCAGGCTCCTGCTCCCGTGGGCTGCGTTCTCCATTTCTTCAGCTCTGGAATGAGAGAATGGCCTTTGCCCTCCCCATCCCCGAAGCCTTCTGACTCTCCCAAGGGGCCAGCAGGGCTGGAGGGAGTGTCAGTCACCTCTCTGATTTGTTACAGGCCTTGACCTTCCTGACCAGAAATGAAATTCTGTGGTGAGTAGAGGGAGGATGGGGGCTCCTTTTCTCTCACCCTGTGCACCGGCTCCTGCCCTGGTTCGGCCTCACTCCAGTCTGTGGGCGTGTCCCCGCGGCTGCCGCTGAGACAGGCAGCAGCACCCCTGGAGGTGACAGCATCGGGTTGCTTTGCCGCCTCCAGGCTGTCCACCTGCCCACCTGTCTGCCTACATGCCTCCCTTCCTCCCTCCCGTCCTCTTTTTTTGGTACTGGGCTTGAACTCAGAGCCCCAGCCCTTTTTCTTTACTTTTTATTTGAGACAGGGTCACTCTAAGTTGCTCGGGCTGAGTTTGGACTTTCAATCCTCCTTCCTCAGCCTCACAGAATACTGGGATTATAGACATGTACCACCACACCCAGCTAAACCATGCTGCTGGCAGGGCCTCCTTGGGACAAGGAGGAAAAGGAGGAAAGGACTCTCTGAGGAAAGGACTCAGAGAAAGTAGGGCTGAAGCTCTACTTTTTTGGCCCTTTACTCACTGGCTGGGTGAACTTTGATGCCTCGAAGATGCTCTGCCTGGCTTCTCTCCCTCCCTGCCCAGCCCGGCCTCTCTCCAGGCCTCTTACTTGCCAGGCACAGTGGAGGCAGTGGGCGCAGAGACCTCAGTCCTGCCCCTACACCGACGGGGAAGACTCCTGGCCGATGCTAACTGTTGCCCAGCATGGAAATGCCACGGATGCCCCCTCCTGGGTTGTAGACAGGATGACGGGTGTGGCATGCTTGACCTGAGCCTGCCGCCCAGCAAAGCCTGTTTGATAGATAAATGAGCTCACCTGGACATTGCTGGGGACGTGGGAGGACTCTGGCCTGAGTCCCTCTCCTTCCCTCATCATCTCCGCCAGGACTAATCCTCCCCAGGCACCAGGTCCAGGATGGAGGCCACAAGCATGAGCCCCTCCAGCCACAAAGAGGAAAGAGGGGTGACCAGGGAACATGGAACTATGGAGACCAGGAGCAGTCGTGGGGCTGTGTGATTTTTCTCTTGAAAATAATACTCTCACATTTTTAAGAATAGAAAAATATATAGTACCCAGAATGACCCAGGTCCTACTATCCATACAACCCCATTGATATTCTCTAAAAAGTAATGCATGAATAAAATTAAATGAAATAAAATAACATGTGAGCATGATTAGACAATTCAAATAGGATAAAAATTCCAAACAAAAAGCAGACGTCTCCAGTCTGTCCCCTCAGTCCTCCCTGGATCAGCCCCTGTTCACTGCTACTTTGTTACTCAGGTTCCCTGAAGAATGGTCCAGGCACAGATCTGCATACATAACCGTCAACAGTTTACAGGTGTGTCCTGAAGCTTTCGTCCCATTCATACTGCTTTGCCCCTTTTTAAAAAAGTTTTCTTCTCGGCCAGTTTTACACAAAGCACAGAGACATCTATCTGCCTCATTTTTTTTAATGGCTGTGGATCTTTCTCTTTTGTGTCTAAAGCATGATTCATTACCAACCCCCGCTATAGACATTTAAGTGGTTTATGGTTTTTACTTTTACAAATAATGCTACACTGAACATTTATGCTCAGAATGCTTGTCCAATAGGTGAGTGTTAATCCACTGGATAAATTCCTAGCCATAGAGCTGCAGGCAAAGTTGGGGGCAGGATGAGGTTGTCCGTCCTGGGGCAGCACCAGTTGGTTCTCTTGGCAATGGAACATGGCCAGCCACCCCTCCTTCCACACAAGGGCTTCTGAATGGTACCTTTGGGTCCCAGGGCTCCCTCTATGTGCCAGGAGCAAGTGTGGTCATGGTGGTGATGGGGAGGATCCGAGGAGTGGGAGAAAGGATGGGAGGCAACCAGGCTTTCTCTCTTGAAGTTGCCCCCATTTTCCTTTGCTCTGCATTGGTCTTCTGAGAAAGGTGTCCTTGAAAACAAGTCACCTTTGGGGACTTCTCCCTCCTGAACTGTCCATAGGCCTTGAGGTGGTCTCTGTGTAGCAGGGATTTCCTGCCTGGTCCTGTCCCCATCCGAGGCATCCTGCCTGGGAGGGCTCCACTTCGGTCCAAACTCCTCCAAAGCTCTTTCATCTCAGCTCTGTCCTGGGCACAAGGGGCCCACCCCTACCCTGAGGACCCCCTGCCCAGGAGGTGCCCACCCTCTGCAGCAGTGGAGAGCAGGGGTGGAGTAGGAGTTGGGGTGGGGTGTCCCTGCATAAGGAAGGCAGAGTGAAAGGTGGAGTGGTCCAAGTTCCGTTCTCCTTCTGGACACCTTAATAACAGATGAGACAAGCACAGGAGAGACTGAAACTCCAAGACTGTGGTGATACCAGAGCGGGCTCTGCCGCCTCCATCTGAGGTGAAGCACCAGGCCCAGGAGCCCAGCTGGGAAGGAGATGAGGCTGTGGAGCAGCTGTGGAGAGCTCTGTGGGACGGACAAGGGCCAGCAGGGGCTGGAGATGCTCAGTGTTCTGGTTTAGAATGGGAAAGACCTTTTGACCTGGCCATTCCCGTTGCACAAGAGAGCCCATGCTGATGCTCCTGTAGACAGAAGAGGGAGCCAGGTGATGTTTGAGATGCAGCCATTTCCAAGGGATATGATTAAATTAAGAGAGCAAAGTACAGGGAGCTTCCAGTCAACATGAAAAACACAGCATCCTCTATCTTTCTTCCTTTACCAAAAAGGAGAGGAGAGAAATTTTTCTAAAAGGAGAAAGAAATCCATAAAGATAAAAAGGACACAAGAGATGACAGTAGATGAGAAAGAGCAGCAAAAATTTGAAAAGTGCAAAGCAGATAGACATGACACTTAGCTGAGCAGAAAGCTGAAAAGAAATCACCTGCAGGGGCTGGAGGATGGAGTCAAGAACCTAGGAAAGGCCAGGAACCTCTGAATGCCAGGATGCAGGGTCAGGTGAGAACAGAAAGGTAGAGTGGAAGTTGTATGTAATTCCTTCACTACCCTGCAACACACTCAGCAGCCCTGCCCCATCCTGGCAAAGCCAAGAGCTCACCCCCAGCTAGCTCCAGAGCAGCTGCTGGCTTGGGGCCGACCAGGCATGTGAAGACCCTGGGAGGCCTCTGCCGTCAGTCTGATTGAAAAGCTACGGGACTCCAGGTAACAAGGAGGAATCGAAGACACTGTCTACACACCAAGTCATGGCATCATGGCATTACAGCAGGCTAGAGATAATGAGAAGTTCCTAAAGGCTTCCAAAGAGAAAACCATGGATTATACACAGTAAATCAGGGATCAGGACAGCTTTGGACTTACGTTGGAAGACAGTGGCTAAACACCTTCAAAATTCTAAAGAAAAATTTCCAATCTAGAATCAAATCCTAGCTAAACTATTAGTAAAGAGTGAAGGCGGAATAGCAATAATTTTGAGGTGCAAATTAGCAAACGTGATCCCTTATGTACCTTCTCCCAGAAAACTTTTGAAAGATGCACTCTATTAAAACTAGAAAATAAAACAAACAAACAAACAAAAAGACACAGGATCCACGAAAAAAAAAAGAGTTTCAATACAGAGTGAGGCAAAATGAGTTACAAGTATGACAATGTCAGCTGGCCTAGAAAGCAATTGTCCAGATTAGGATTCAGGAGTCATGGTGCCAGGAGTGGCACCTTCAAGAAAACAAAATGAACTTACAGATCTTGATATTATCACCATATTGGGAAGAATTTTACAGTTCTTCAGAAAGTTTGTTGATGAAATAACAACAATACACTGAAACCTACACAAGAGAAAACTGAAGTATATTATTAACTCTGGGAAAAACAGAAAGCCTTTCAAGAAAGAAAATGCGATCATGTTGTGAGCAACGTTTGAATGATACATATATAATAATATCGATGCTGAATATCAATGCTGAATATCAATTCAGACAAACTGTTTTATATTAGGAGCATGGGAACAGAAGAAGCATAGAGTGAAAAATAAGTCCTCTTTTTATAGGAAGACATTGCAAGATAATATCTATAATAAAAATATTGACAAAGGACCACATCTGCATAGTATTTAGAAATACTATATAAATATTAAGTAAATAAACCCAAGAGAAACAGCAAAATGGTTTATACAATGCTGTCTCTGGAAAGCAGTGGTTGAAGAACTGGTGTGGGGCACTGAGTGTTACTGTAAGCTTTATAGTACTTGTGTTTTTAAACTATTTAACTGTATTGCTTTGGTAAACTAGGCTGATGCATACAGGATGCTGCTATTTTTGGGAAATGAGGGATGTTCACACAGACACACACAGAAGGAGAATATCTCTGGAAGGACACACAGGCACACACACTGAAAATAGGTTAGTGTTTTGGAGGTGACCTGGGAACCCTCTACATCAGGGCTCGTGCGGGTGTGTTGTCTTTACAGTGCAGGGAGCAGCTTGCACTTGGGTGCTCAGAGGCTCGGGAAGTAGACGGACATGGTGCCTGGGGGGCAAGCAGCCAGCCAGGTTTGCCAAAGCTGAGCTGGGCCAGACCAAGCCCGACACTTTTCCTCTGTGACCTCTGATAACATGCAGTGAGTTTCCTACAAAAGTGACAGAAATGTGGCCTAGATGAAAGTGCAATTTCATGGATGTAGAACTGAATTTAAAAAAGCATCATAGAGACCAACAGGCAGTGGTAACTGTTGCAGGGAGACAGACTCTGTCTACCACTTTCCCACTTTCTTATCTGTGACTTGGGTAAGGACATAAAGGCCAGGTCACCAGCTCTGGGAGGAGCAGACCACAGGTGGCACACAGCAGCTGTGGCCTGGCTCTCCAAAAAAGGGTCTGTCCACCCTAGAGTTCCAGCCTGTAGGATTTTTCTTTCATAACCTTTGGTCTCTGAAGGAGCTGGGTCCCCTTCAGCCTACGCTTCAGGGACCCCCCTCTGAATGCTGGTTAATCAGTTTTCCCGGAAGCCCTTGCCTCCCAGATGTCTTTTTGGGCCTTATGTCCTACTGGCTCTGGCCACAGACTCTGCAAAGAGGGGGCACATGGCTTCACAGGCAGGGGATGGCCTGATCTAGTCCAGACATCTGTGGCTGGGGCCCAGGTTGGCCTGGGTCAGTTTGAGCTCTTTGGATGACTCTGTCACCCTCTTGAGTTGAGTGCAAGTTTGGATCGGGGGCCTAAGGTTTTTCTCCTAGCCCTGTCCAGGCCAGCCCAGCCAAAAGGCCACTCTTTTTCTACCTTCCCCTCTTGTTTCTTTTCTTGCTTTTTCTTTCTTTCTTTCCTTCCTTCCTTCTTTCTTTCTTTCCTTCCTTCCTTCCTTCCTTCCTTCCTTCCTTCCTTCCTTCCTTCCTTCCTTCCTTCTTTCTTTCTTTCTTTCTTTCTTTCTTTCTTTCTTTCTTTCTTTCTTTCTTTTTTTCTTTCTTTCTTTCTTTCTTTCTTTGGTACTGGGGGATCAAACCCAGGGCCTTGTACATGCTAGGCAAGTGCTCTACCACTGAGCTACATCCCTGCCCCTTATAAGGTCATCCTCCCTTCTTAGCACTCTGGAGAGTCCCAGCATGCCCTCTCCTGACCATCAGTTCCTGTGTCCTCCCACAGAGCACTGGGAGGTCAGCAGGTAGAGTGCTGCAGGTTTGCTTCCTGGAAACCAAGAGCCTGGGTGTGAGTTTCGGCTCTAGCATTACTGGCTGGGCAACTGCAGTGAGTTTCTTGCCCCACTGAACCTGTTTCCATACTGATCAAACAGTGTGAAGTGAGAGTCACAGTACCACACAAAGTCCCCATTAGGACAGTGAGATGATCCGATAAGCCGATGTCATTGTGTGAGCAATGCCTGGCGCACGGCTCAGCAGCGAGGATGTGACAGCTGTTATTACATGATCTCATTACCCCTTTCTGCAAGGGAGGAGAGAAGTGCAGTGAGTTGACCAAGGTCACATGGAAGTGGGAGATCAGGGGATGAAACTCTGCCATTTATAAAATATCTTCAGGCCATACTACTGACCTGTGGGTGGGAGAGAAGCCCAGAGAGCTGGGCCCAGAGGAGAAGGGGGCCTTGCACTGCATCTGTGTCCTGGGCCTGGCCGGTACAGTAGAAGCCCTGGGGAGCTGGTGGAAACTGCAGGTGCCTGGGCCCTGCCCTGGCCTTGGGTGAGAATCTTGGGGGCAGGGGGATCACAGATCCTTTTACGAATTTCCTACATGATTCTAACGGGGGACCCCTTTAGAGAGCTACTAAACTAGAGGGTCTCAGGGCCAAGAGAGTGGACAGGACGCCACAAAGAAGTACAGAAATCTAAAGATCTCTAAACTGGAGGGAGCTGGTGTTGGGGGGTCCCTGGGACCCATCTGTCCTAGAGGGCACACTGAGGCCGAGAGGGGGCCGGGCAGGTCCCAGGTTGAGTGGGGCGCAGTGGTGGAGCCAGCCTGGGAACCGCAGACAGTACTTGCCTGTCTCTGAGCTAAGTGTGGAAGGGGCCGAGCCTGCGCTGCCTGACTGCTGGCAGGCTGAATGTGTGAGCGTCTCCAACGGCTTTGACTTGCGAGTCCATTAGTGATTAACTCAGAGTTCCATTTACAGCACTGATCCATATTTGGGGGAGGAGAACATTTTGCTGCAGCACGATTCATCCGTGGGCAGCTGGCCTGTGGGTGGCGGGCAGACAGGGAGTCCAGGCAGGGCCTCTCTCCAGCACCCCACCCAGGATGACTCCGGGGGGAACCCGGACCCCTTGGGACTTGTTTCAGGGTTCAGCTCTCCACTCTGTCGTTTACCAGTTTATGCCCTTCAGCACACCCTGTAAACACCCTGAGCCTCAGCTTACCCATTCACAGAAAGAATCAGCCCTGCACTTCTCCCATCTGGGTTTGTGGGGAGCATTTGGTGAGGTGATGTGTTTGAGCACCCACCACATGAGGTGGTGATGAGAAGAGCAACGATGACAGCGGCGTGTGCCTTTCCATCCCTCAGAGCCCCACCTATGCTCCCCTCTCTGGACCTGCGGGGAAAGAGCCCTGGTGTCCTTGGCCCCAACTTTAACATCACTGCCGTGTACCTCGGGCAAATTATTTTACCTTTTTGACCTTCAGCTGCCTCATCTGTAAAAAAGACAATGGTCCCAGCTTGCAAAATGGTGAAAACTGAGAAACCTCCATGAGGGCAGGCAGCATACGCAGGCATGCTGGGTGGCACCCCATGGCTGGGATAGTGAGAGTGGTGGCCCTGGGGACAGTCCACAGGAGTTCATTGTTGCCAGAGGGAATTTTAAAAAATTACTAAAACTTACTGAAAGTTGGTCTGTTTTCTTGTTATGACCCTGTCCTAGCATTTCTAACGACCATGGTGACTAGTGCTCCTCTGGCTGCAGCCGGCCGCTCTTGCTGCTCTGCACCTTGGACACCCCTGTAAGCTGCAGTGACAGTGGCTTTCCTGTCCCCATCCTGTCCTCCTATGCACTCTTGCCCCGGTGCATTTGGGGAGAACGTCTCTCCTGACCCATTCCACACCCCAGTTTGGGGGTTCCTTACGAGGCTGAGGCCAGCAGGGTCACAGTACTGTCTGTGAATATCCACGCATCACTCCCGCTCCGATTTGCCGGCCCTAAGTCAGACCGCAGCCGCTGGAAGAGTTCTGCCTCCCATCAGACAGCCAGGGCTGGAGTGCTCAGCTCTCTGCTCTCGGCTGGACTCGAACAGGTCTGCCCTCTGCTCTGTCAGCACCCTAGCAGGAGGCAGGCAGCACCCTCCATGGGGGTCTCTGAAGATGAGTCAGGGTGAAGGAACTCTTCAGAGGCAGAGGGGACATCAAATCCCCAGCTATCACCACTTCTGAGCCTGGGGCACTAGGCAAGGCCTGCAGCTGTGGCAACTGGCCACCCTGCCCTCGGCAGTCACACCAAGGCTGGGAGGGAGGGGATGAAGCTTCACCCTCTTTCTCTGCCTCCCATTGCTTGCCGGGGCTTCCCCAGGGCCAAAGCCTTCTGGAAGCTGGCAGACACAAGAGCCAGGTGCAGCCGGCAGCTATTGGCCTCCGGGGTCTCCAAGCAGGGGTCTGGGCAGGGCGGTGGGAAGCAGAATCACAGCTTGTTGCCTTCCACTCTCCCAAGGCTGGGATCCAGGGGACATCTTGTAGATGTCAGCAAGCTGTGACAAGATGAGTGGTGGGAGGGTAGTACGAGGGGGCTCAGAGGTCTCCTGGGGTGCCTTCTTTTCTACCTCTGAATCTCTAGCCATAAAATCACCCTCCAAGGTCTGCTCTTAGTCACATGTTCCTAAATGCCACTCACCAAAGTTCACTTGAGTTTATAAAACCACATACCCTGGGCATGTAATGAGGGGGCTGTTAGCCACTTACTCCTGAGTGAGAATTAATTTGATCAGATAACTTGCTTCTTAGCACTGAGCTGAGATTAGAAGTGTGATGGGAGGGAAGAGAGGAATAGGAAAGGAGTAGAGAGAAGGGGTAACCCTGAAAGGAAGCCAGACAGCAGGCTGGGTCAGGGTAGAGGGCTCCCACAGTCAGAGTCCAGCTTCCGGCCCTGCACAGCCGGAGGCGTAGGGCACCTGGAGTACAGGAGAGGGGGAGAGCAGACTCCATGTGCCTGGCTGGCGCTGTGCTCACCTTTCATGCCCTTCATTTGTCCCCATAGACGTGTGAGGGGAGATTCGTTGCCTCACACAAAAGATGGGCAGAGACTCAGGTGGATCTAGAGCCTTGTTCAAGGTCTCAGACCTATTATGTGACAGAGTCAGCATTCGTACTTAGCTCTGTCTGGCTGTAGAGAAGCGATTTTAAGCAGCCTGTGGTTACCCCACTAACACACACACACACACACACACACACACACACACACACTTGGCCCTTCCTCTCGTTCACATCGAACTCTCACCTCAGCCCTCCATGAGAGATCCTGGTTGCTCTTATCCAGATGTTTAAACTTGGTTTCAAAATGTTAAGTTGCTGAGGTCACACTGCCCTGCCAGCGTGTGCAGAATCAGGCGTCCGGGACTTCTGGGCCCCAGATCACCAGTTTCCTCTCCACTGGCTGTTTTGGTTGCTGGGCTTGCAGACCCAAGAGCCTGCTGCTGGGCAGGGACTGGTGTCCAAGGTGGAGTGAAAGGGACAGATGATGAGGGGTCATCCTCTCTTGGCCTGGGGCGGAGTTCTCGCTTGCCGTTTTTCTCACGCGGGTCATATAGCCATTTAACCCTCTGCCTGTCACTTACAAAGTGCTCCGGACTGGCATGGTGGCCTGTGGAGCTATAGACAGATGCTGGGGACCGTAGGAAGACCCCTTGGTGCTGTAGTCTTCTGGAACTGCTTCCTGCCTGGTCGGCTAGCTTGGCCGTGTGGTTTGCCAGCTGCCACCTGATGCCCACCAAGTGCTGAGAATAGGGCTAGGCAGATGGCCAGAAGAGAGGGACCCTGGCATCTCTATCTGTACCTGAGGGACTGGATTGAGATGGACAGAAATAATACTGTGAAGTGTCCCGTCCTCATGCCTGGCTCATCTTTGCACTCTCCAGGATATGCCAGGCACCCGGAAGGGCTCGGGGACGTTTCTAGGAGGGTGAGAAGATTTATTGC